>JAJOZX010010471.1:70000-130117 GCA_023014485.1 Bathynomus jamesi
CCTTAATTTTACTACCTTAAACTATACCCAATCTATCAACATATGCGTCTATCAACATATGCTTTCTTTTTGGCAACTGCTGTCTCGAATCTTCCACTTGTCAACTTACACCCGTTATTTCTAGTCCTATTATATTGAGATATTTCGAAAAAGCTATCTCTATCTACGTTATCGAACCCATTCATAATTTTAAAAACCTGGATTAGATCACCCCTTAGCCTCCTAGTCTCGAGTGTAGTCAATTTTAACTCCTTAAGCCTGTCCTCGTACGACTTCGACCTAAGCGACGGAATCATCTTAGTTGCTCGTCTTTGAACTCTTTCGATTTTGTCTATATCTTTTCGCATATGCGGATTCCAAAATTCGATCGCGTACTCCAAATGGGGTCTAACTAATGATTTATAAAAAGGAACAATAATATCGCGCGATTTGTACTCAAAATTCCGAGCTATAAAACCTAGCACTTTGTTCGCTTTATTGACCACTGCTGTACTTTGTTTCGCTACTTCTAAATCACCAGTGACTATAACTCCTAAATCTTTTTCCTGCTCTACGCTTGCTAACTCCTTCCCTGACATACTATACGCAAAATTACCGTTACGAGAACCTATATGTAAAATTTTGCATTTATCGACGTTAAATCTCATTTGCTCACTGACCAATCAACGATTTTAGTCAGATCTTCCTGGATTTTACCTCTATCTTCGTCATTAATCGCCCTACCACCCAACTTCTTGTCATCCGCAAACTTTGAAACTGTACTGACTAAGCCGACATCTAAATCGTTAATATATATAAGAAAAAGCAAGGGGCCCAATACAGGACCCTGAGGAACGCCGCTCGGTACATTAGCCCAAGACGACTCCGCTCCATCAACGACCACCCTCTGTTTCCTACCTCGCAACCACTCTTCTATCCAATTTATTACTACACCTCTGATTCCATGAGCCTTAGTTTTTCCAATAAGTCTTTTGTGCGGTACGGTGTCAAACGCTTTTTGAAAATCTAAATACGCTACATCACATCAACCGCCCGATGACTATCGTAAACTTTAACCACGCTTTGAAAAAATTCTAAAAGATTAGTTAAGCAAGATTTGTTTCGCCTAAAACCGTGCTGGCGTATTTCTAACCAAGCTATGTAATTCTAAGTGTTCGACTATACGATCTCTACTTATTGATTCCAGTAGCTTACCTACAACGGAAGTTAAACTGATTGGCCTATAATTTCCCGCCGCGCCTTTATCGCCTGTCTAAAGATAGGTGTTACATTTGCTAACGCACCCCTCAGAAATAGACGCATTAAAAATCTTTGTTAGCGGCACAACAATGCTTTCTTTTAATTCTTTTAGTTGTATGGGATATATGAAATCCGGCCCCGGTGATTTACGCATTTTCATTTTATGAATATAGAGCATTACCTCCCTTTCACTACCCATAATATTATCCAAAGTATATTACCATTATCAAAAGGGTCTATGACCGTAGACCGTATTCGTTACATCTTCTATAGTAAAAGCTGACGTAAAAAATTCGTATAGCAAGGTAGCCATTTGCTTGTTTTCAGAAACTAGCTATCCGTTAAATTTTTTGAACGGCCCCAAGACACTTTTTACTGGATTCCTATTGTTGACGTATTGAAAGAATCGCTTGTGGTTTTCTTTGCCGTCATGAGCTATGGAGATTTCAAATTCGCGCTTGGACTTTTTTATTACACTTTTCGCTTCACGCCTTAGAGATATGTAGTTGTTTCGTAACTACAAATTATCTTTATCGCACTTATGTAGCCTATAAGCCTATCTCTACTCTTTATAATATCTCCTACTCTAGAAGTAAACCACAAGGGCTTGTTGTTTACTTTCGCACGCTTAATCTTGTACGGTACACATTCCTCATTTATAGTTCTAAATACTGTTTCAAACGATTCCCACATTATTTTTGCGTTGCAGATCCCCTTTACGTTTTCCCAATTGACGTGTAACAACTCATTTCGAAACTTACAAAAGTCTGCGTGCTGGAAGTTAGGAATTTTAGTGGAGTTAGCTAGTTTCGAGTGACTTACTGAGAGGACAAACTCTACCATATTGTGATCGCCAATGCTTAATGGTTCTATTACTTGAAGATCCGTGATTAGCCTATCATCCGTAGTTATTACTAAATCTAAAATACTGTCCAACCTCGTAGGTTCCCCAACCTTTTGAATAAGAAAGCTATCCTCGAGAAAATTAACTAAACGATTACCTTCAGCGTCTCCCTGCATTGTATCGTAATTCACGTTGGCGCAATTAAAGTCACCCATAACTAAGGCCTACTCACTACCTATTATTCTCTTTAGTTCACGATATAACGTTTCGTCCGTATCAGCTGTTTGATTAGGGGGCCTCTATATAACCGCAACAAGAAGTCTGAAATCGTTCAATTTAAGTTCTGCTATAGTCGAATCTATCGGTTCTGGAATTGTGTACTTTACTTCTATAACGTTCGCAATATTATCTTTGATATACAACATAACACCTTCTCTTCGCTTACCTATTGTTTTTAACAAAAAGTCTATAACTTCTAATTTGATACTCCCCTACAAAGTCACATGTTTCAGTGCTAAGCCACGATTTTTATCGCAATTAAATCAGTCTTTACAAGTAATTAAAGAAAAAAATTCGTTTATTTTATTTCGTAGGCTACGAGCATTTAAGGATAGAACCTTCAAATTGTTTGTAATTACGATACCTTTGCGAGCAAGGGAAATTTGAGGAAATTACGCCGGAGCCGTTCGAGTTACGGCAGCCTGAAAAGAAGACAGTATTATGAATAGTAATGAAATAGTATATATTAGTGATGTAGGTCACATCCGCATCCGCATCCGCATCCGCGGAACATCCGCACATTTTCTCGCATCCGCATCCGCGCATTGGACTTCGGATGTCGTGCGGATGTGGACCGTTGAGATAAAATGTCATTAATAAGCGGAAATTATCAAATTCTACTATATTAATAGAGCTAGTTCATTGTGCGCAAAAGTGATGCAAGCGACAAGACGAGAGGCTGTTCTTGTATGAAGTTACTCTCTTGCAACCTACTTAGATCCACGTTACAAAGCTAAGTTATTTTCACCTAGTACATTAGAACGAGTTAAATCATCACTTGGCAAAGCAGTTGAAGAGCTTCAATCTCTTGAATCTGTCGCTTCGCCACCCACCAAAAGATAAAAATTTCAGTGACAGAACCAACACCTTCAACAAGCAAATCTATCACAGAATCTGTCTCTCAGTTTCTTGAGTCAAGCAGCAATGACGAGACCTACGCGATGTCAAAAGATGTAGTAAAAATGATCGAGAGCTATCACCAAGAAAAACGCCTGGCTGCATGTGACAATCCTATTAGTTGGTGGAAAAATACGCAGAATATCTATCCATACTTGAGTAAACTTGCAAGGAAACATTTAGCCTGTCCTCCAACAAACGTACCAAGCGAGAGATTATTTAGCAGTGCTGGATTAATATATGATGAAAAGAGAAACAGACTGGCAGCAGAAAAGGCAGAAAAATTAATGTTCCTTAAGCATAACCTTCCTATAATTAAGTTTGAACATTAAACGATGAACATCTTAGTTTACTTTATTTTAATTACTCATTTATAAATATGCCTAATAAAACTTTAAACTTAATATAAATAGTTATCAAGCTAATTAAAGATCTCTTTCTATAAGGGTGGAGGTTGGGGAAAGAGGTCGGTGGGGTGCATTTGAGTTGGGTTCACGTCCCGCATCCTGGTAACACAATTATGGTTTCTAATTGTGGCTGAAACTCAACAAAATATAACGAATTTATTTGCAGACGAATTCACTAATTGATTTCTATATTAGTTAGATGCTTGATATTATTTTATATGTTCAGAGAAAAGTACAGCAATTATTGTACAATTAATCATACTACATTATAGCTACAGCTCTCTCTATATAATAACTTATTATATACGTTAAACACAACAAATCTCGAATATATCCTAAAAAATAACGAAAATGTAGACATCCGCATCCGCGGATGTTGAAATCAAACATCCTCATCCGCATCCGCATCCGCGGATGTGAAAAAAATGACATCCGCTACATCACTAGTATATATATATATATATATATATATATATATATATATATATATATATATATATATAAATATGATATTCCTTACTTGAAATACTTTCATTGTATGGGATTAAAAATGACAAGAGCCTGTTTCTTTGCTGAAACTGGTGAACAAGAAGGAGACTCTTGAAATCTCTTAAATGAGACCTTCAGACGAATACGCGCGAATAAGCACGAATACAGAATATAAAGACAGGCTCAAGTCTTGTTAGATAACGATTCTTGTCACCTGATTTGATCGTTATGCTATTTCACAGTTGCAAAGATAATCGGTTTTACTGGATAAAATGTTTTTTTTTTTGCAATGTTTATTGAAGATAATTTTGATCTTTGAAATAATTCAAATTTTGTATTGTTTATAATACAAAATATAATATATTACAGTTGTAATGCCACTATATTTTTTTTATTATTATTATTATTATTATTGGTAAATCTCTAGGAGCGCTCCATTTTTCAATATTAAACATACATTCATAAAACATATACCATTTGAAAGCTCACATTTTCCTGAGTCTAAAAATGTAGTAATCCAAAAGTATCAATAGCAAATAAAAAGTAACTAGGTTTAAATATAAAACCCTGTACCGATCAATTTGTGATGCGTGACCTTTACGGGGGCTCCGCCCCCGTACCCCCGAGACCTAAATTATACAAATGATAATGTAATAACATATTCATGTTAGGTTAGGTTAGCGTAACAATTACCAAAAATACCATCTTACAACACAGACTGAAGATTTATAACTTAGCCAACCTTTATAATGTAGTTAATAACGTCACGCGTCAAACAATTAATTAAATCTAGTTACTTTTTATTTGCTATTGATACTTTTGGATTACTACATTTTTAGACTCAGAAAAATGTAAGCTTTTAAATGGTATATGTTTTATGAGTGTATGTTTAATATTGAAAAATGGAGCGCTCCTAGAAATTATCCTTGTTATTATTATTATTATTATTATTATTATTATTATTATTATTATTATTATTATTATACAATATTGTTTATAACAAACTTTAGCATTTATAAAATATGTCGGACATCTTTTATGTATATTTTTCTTCTATATTCACTTTACAATATATTATTAATAGTAATAATATTAATAATAATTAATAATGTTTGGGCTTGTTTAACGTCCTTGTAACAACGAAGTTTATTTGACTGTAAAGCTAATTTGTTCCAAGAGAATATTGTTCCTAAAATTTTAATTGTCCATTTACTGAAATGATTATGGAACGATTTTTTGCTAAGACGAATGGCACAGCTTTCAGCTCAAAATCGGTGTAGAAAAGAACCGTGTTCTAACAGCTTCTATGATGGTTCATTCTTTTACCGAGAAATCGTTCCATAATTCATTCAAATAGAACAATTAAACTTTTAGAAACGGTGTTCTGTACGGAACAACTTTACAATGTGTGGACCTACAGCTTTACGTGAGATACGGATCATCTACCGGTCGCTACATCATGACACGGTCCTAAAACATATTCGACAAAAGAAGGGGGAAAAAAAGCACAAAATTAAATTCCCCGAACACGCCTGCATGAGAGATTGACAAAAAATCCTATAGAATTCAAAGCGAGTATGAATTTATAATCATAAGTCAGAAGGGTCAGAAACTGCAACAGCCCTCAGCTCAGATGAATGCGGACTATCCATTGTGCTAACCCTTGTATTACACTGGTATGCATATGAAATTTTTGTTTGTCTGCTGTGAGGGTTTTTTCAACTCATATTATATAATTCGACCATGCTGAATTCGAAAATGACATTGGTTTTCCTCAATCAGGTCAGGTTTTTTCTCTATTGGCCAATTATTATAAGTCCAATTTTATCCCCAAATTTATTGATTTTTTTAGCTTAAACACTGTAGATACGAGTAATATTATAAGAACACTCGTGAAAAATGAAAACATTGTGTGAATAAATACTTTTATTCATACAATGAATATGGAAAAAAGTTTATTGAGGAAGGAATGAAGTTTTTTTGGCTTTCCGTCTGTTTTTCTTCGGGCACGTCTCGCTTCAAACACCAGCAATAGTCCGCCAGCATATTGATATCCCAGTTTCCCTGGTACCTCTCTTCCATTATTTTGATATCTTCGTGAAATTGTTCGCCCTGTTCCTCACTATAATCCCCGCAATTTTCAGGAAAATAGTCCAAGTGGGACCACAAAAAGTGCATTTTTATGGACATGCGCGACCCATGAGCTTTGAAAGCTTCCATCAAGTTTTCGACAACGGACTCGTATTCTGGACTTCTACGCTTGCCAAGAAAATCAGTGACAACTGATTTGAATGCCTGCCAGGCATTCTTCTCAGTTGGCGTCATTGCGTTTTCGAACTGAGTATCCTTGATCAAAGTTCGAATTTGAGGACCATCAAAAACCCCAGCATTTAGTTTAGCATCAGATATATGAGGAAATTTACTCTCGAAATATCGGAATGCTGAACCCTCCTTATTCATTGATTTGATGAAATTCTTCATCAAGCCCAGCTTAATATGAAGTGGTGGGAGCAAAATTTTTGTTGGTGGTACAAGGGGCACTGAAACGACATTATGCGACCCAGGTTCAAAATTCTCTCTGGATGCCCATTCACGCTGTGCATAGTGCTTCTCATCCGCTCGGCTATCCCATTTGCAGAGGAAACATGGGTATTTCGTGTATCCCCCTTGCATTCCCAATACAAATGCCACAATCTGAAAAAAAATGAAAATATTTAAAGAATTTAGAGAATTTGTTCTATCAGATAAAAAAAATCTATGCATTGGACTGTATCACTTCTGTGGGGGAGTTAAGTGTTCTTATACGCTCTCAAATAACCTTTGGAAAAACAACATAGTCAATAGCAATAGTTTACTTATGATATTAGTATTACCTTCAAATCTCCACACATCCTCCAGTTATGTTGGTCGTATACGAGAGCATCCAGTAAAATTTTCATGTTATCGTAGCTCTCAGTAAGTTGTACGGAATGTGCTGCAGGGACTGATGCAACCCTATTCCCAATGTTGAGAAGTACTGCTTTCAAACTTCGTTTAGACGAGTCTATAAATAGCCTCCATTCTGATGCGTTATATGGCAGGCCCAAGGATTCGATTAGCCCCTCAACATTGCAGCAGTACACTAAGGAAGAGGTATTTTCGTGCACTGCAAAAAACTTGCGGAATTCTTCCTCTCGTTTCCTATACCAGGAGAATGTTGTTCCCGGAGCCAGCAAGTTGTCCTCTCGAAGTCGTGAGCCCAAGATCTCGGCAGCTAGTTTGGAAAGTCCTAAATCCCTGGTAAGATCATTAAGTTTGGCCTGGTTGAGAGGCCTCGGCTCATTTGAAGCGGTATTTTGAGGTATATACGACTGGGACTGGTCATTGGCATTGGTCATTGATTCATCATCAGAATCATCGAAGTCCAGGGTTTGAGGTGGGTCGGGTATTGGAATTCCAGGACCATGGGGTACAGGTCTCATAGCAGAAGGAATGTCAGGGTATACAACAATGTGTTTATTCTTCTTGTTAACTCCTGAAAATAGAAACACAGAAACATGGATATAAAACTTGCATATGAAATAGAAGAAGCATTCAGACAGTGGCGGCTCGTGAGGGAAGGCTGCGGTCTGTAAGATATGAAATAGGTCGATGGAGTCTGTATATTTTCTTTCTTTTTCATTCATATTGTCCCCTCGGGGACAATATGAATGAAAAAGAAAGAAAATATACAATCATTGTATATGTAAATGTAACTTGTATAATAATATGTATGTGTAAATGTATTTTCTATAACAATATGTATATGTAAATGTATGATTACCATTATGGTGAATATTATGCTATATATGGTGAATATTACATTATGGTGAATATTATGTCAAGTTTCATACGAGGATTTCAAAATATTTAAGAAAAATAAATTTATAAGCCCACCTTGGAGGTTTGTCATGCAGAAATAGCAATCTGTCACGTGATCCTTTCCTTCTCTCCAAATCATGGGAATTCCAAAAGGCAAAGATTTCGCTCTGCCTTTGCTCCATCTTCTCAAATTTTCAATGCACGTCTTGCAGCACATATGAGGGGCGAAATTTTTGTCCTGGGCCCCTAGCTTAATTCCAAAGTATGCTCTATACATTGTCTTCACAAATTTAGTGATTTGGGACTGGTTATTTGGCATGGTAACCGTCCCACATATGTAGCAGAATCTATTGGGATCATTTTTACACGCTCTATTCATTATGAAATATTTTATCTATATGCCTGAAAAGTAAAAAAATATTATACAAGTGAAACAAGTGATGATAGATGTTACTGTTCCAATTCCGCTTTGACAAAATCACGAAAAATTCTATTTTACTTATGAGGCCATAGCCGGATAACCTGAGCTGATTGAGAAAAACGGATTGCAGATTCGAAATCAGCAGGAGAAACTCTATAAGAATCACTTACAAAACCATTGACAGCAAAATTGATGCATACCAGTGTTATTATTAACTAACACCATCGAGAGTTGAACCCCTGACCACAGTGTCTTTATTTCATTTAAAAGGAACCTGTGTTACTCAATGAACCAAGGGCGCTGCCAGTCACGGTAGAAACAAGAGAGCTACATCTTGGCCACATTGCAACATCGGTTCCCGTCAGATCACTGTTAGGTCACCCATCAGTAGTTGGATGGGCGACCGTCCTCTGAGTTCAGATGATGTATCGATCCATAGTTCGATCCCACATATATACAGCTGTAGGTTCCGTTAAAGTTTACGGAAGAGATTAAACAACCTTATTTATTTACATCAGGAAAACCAAAAACCAGATATCTTTTGCGTCTTATTGCTTTCGATAAGATAAACACAACGTTTAATTAGAACTGAAGGCGAGATGAAGAAATAAATCTCTGCAGAGGGAGAATTTTTTTCCTAATATAAAAACATTACGAACGCATATCGTAACAAACGCATATCCCAAAACATTACGAACGCATATCGTAACAAACGCATATCCCAAAACATTACGAACGCATATCGTAACAAACGCATATCCCAAAACATTACGAACGCATATCGTAACAAACGCATATCCAAAAACATTACGAACGCATATCGTAACAACGCATATCCAAAAACATTACGAACGCATATCGTAACAAACGCATATCCAAAAACATTACGAACGCATATCGTAACAAACACATATCCCAAAACATTACGAACGCATATCGTAACAAACGCATATCCAAAAATATTACGAACGCATATCGTAACAAACGCATATCGTAACAAACGCATATCCAAAAACATTACGAACGCATATCGTAACAAACACATATACCAAAACATTACGAACGCATATCGTAACAAACGCATATACCAAAACATTACGAACGCATATCGTAACAAACGCATATCCCAAAACAAACGACCGCATATCTCAAACAATTTCTTATTAAAATCACATATAGACAAAAATGTAATTTTGGAATAAAAAACAATTTATGTAAAAATATTTTAAATGCAAATATAAATTCTTTTAACCTCAAAATGTATTTTAAATAAAAAAAAACTGTGCCTTAAATTAATGGAATTTCTTTTATTAATGTTTAACCAACGAAATACTAACTTTAAAAATTTTAATATGAGCCGTTTTTTAGTTTCAAAAGAGTACTTAGATTTTCCGAAACAAACACAAAGTTTTCAAATATAAATATAAAGTTTGTAACCTAAAAATAAAAAATAAAAAAATAAAAAATAAATAGATAAAAACCGCATATTTTTCATAGAAAAAAAATATAAAAATTTTCAAAATACATTTATAGTTTTTATAAATGTAATATTTTTTTTTAGGTCTCCAAATTGTTGTTTTTTTATGTAAATAAAACTATTCTCAGTATTTTATGTAAAAATCTATATTATCGGATAATGTTATTGTATAGAAAGAAAATAGAAATCTGCTATACGTTTATTTCTCATAGAAAATAATATAGAATTCTTTTTCATACCCTGAATAAACAAAACCTTTTAGAAAACAAACAAACTCGCTTTTTCATTATCATTACACGCAAGATTTACGATTAAACAACGTTTGTTTAATTTCGATCAAAATATACAGGGTGATCCAAATATGTATTCGTAAAACATTTATACAAAAATTTATTTCTGGGAACACCTTTTCGGATCACCCTACTTTTTTCTCTATTAAACAAATGACACTAACCTATTCAGGGGAATGTGCATTCTGTTAAATACAAGGAGTCCATCGCTAAGGAAAATTAAAATCTTTGAAGTGTATATATATACAGCGTGTCCCAAAGAAATGTATACCCACTTTGTTCGATAATACCAGCTATGAGGATAATAAATATATTACTTTGTATATGTTTTTTAATAAAGAATTTTCTCCTGAATCTAAATATGTAATTATTTTTATTAAAAATTGAAGAACAAAAAAGTTACAGATGTTTAAATTATAATTATTATTTTCGAGACTTCATGTGCGATATTTTCTAATATTTTAACCGACTGTTTTGAGATACTTATGTTTAGTGTTGATATTGAAGCATAAATGTTGTAATTATTAGTTAATTCAAAAAATTTAGAAATTTCATGGTTAAATGACACTTTATCTAAGATGTTCGACGTCTTCCAGAACGTTGTTTTTGTAAGTTTTGCACAGTGCCGTCGGTTTCAAACTTATCTCGTATACATGCAAAAATATTAGAAAATATCGCACATGAAGTCTCGAAAATAATAATTATAATTTAAACATCTGTAACTTTTTTGTTTTTCAATTTTTAATAAAATAATTACATATTTAGATTCAGGAGAAAATTCTTTATTAAAAAACATATAAAAAGTAATATATTTATTATCCTCATAGCTGGTATTATCGAACAAAGTGGGTATACATTTCTTTGGGACACGCTGTATATATATACACAGGGTGTTCTAAAATTACCAAGCAAACTTTTATATGAATGCAATATCTTAACAAAAATTATGCGATATTTAACAATTTTATTTGAAATACAGCAACAATAAGGAAAGCAACAATAATTGTTTTTTTAGATGTTCAAAGTGTCTTCCTTCAAAATGAACACATTGTTCACAACGTCCGACAATTGATCAACAGACATATAAAAGTTTACTAGATAATTTTAGAACACCCTATTTATATATATATATATATATATATATATTATATAACGCATTCTACAGAAACTGAGGTCTGAAGTTCGACTCCTGATGGTACTGGTAATGATAATCCAGAAGTTTGCACAACGAGCCCATTAGTTTGGCCTGACTGTGCCAGTCTCTGGCCCTTCTTAATGATTATTATTATTATTATTATTATTATTATTATTATTATAAGCGAAATGAAGACCCTGGAGTCGGGGGTTCGATTTCCGATCTTGCTGGTAATGATAATCTAGAAGTTAGCTCAGTGGGCAGCAATAGTCTGACCTGAGTGTTGTGCCGGTTTCTGACCCTCCCGACTTATTATTAAATGAAGACAGTGAGGCCAGGGGGGGGGGATTCGACTCATGTTGGTGCTGGTTAATAAAATGATGCAGGAGTTAGCGCAATGGTCCGCGTTAGTCTGACCAGAACGCCGTGCTAGTTTGTGGCCCTCCTCACTCATTATTAGAATGTCTACAAAGAATATATTAACGGGACAAATTCCAGTTAAAAATAACTTATGCTTAATTTAACATTTCCTTTTTTTTCTAATTAAACAAATACTTTGTTCCTCAGAATTTTATTTAATTAACTAAATAGCCTTTAAAAGTAACTACAAATTTTCTTTATGAAAGAGTTAATATTGAATAAATAACTCGTTTTTAAACTAAAAAAAAAATTGACTTTTAAAAATATTTTTAAAAAAAATTGCTAGACCAAATATAAGATAACTTAAATTAAACAAAACTATTTCATAATCTTCGTTCCAAATGACATGAAAATCTCCTGAGGAAGGAATAACTGATGAAGTAAAGGTTTTTCCAATTTGTTCCTCTTTGAATCAAGAACGATGAGTTTGATGAGGAATGTTCTACTTTTTCTATTCCTTCATTTGTGTTAAGAACATCTTGACATCTAATTTCCATTAATCAGATTGGATGAAAATGAAAATTCTATTTCAAAATTTCATTTAGTATTCCATTAAAAGTGAATTGAAATTATTTTCACTAATAAAAGTACCTCTCTCTCTCTCTCTCTCTCTCTCTCTCTCTCTCTCTCTCTCAGTCGGCTGTAAAGCTGTTATGGCTCCTTCATTTCCCTGTAAGTCCTCGTAACTCGTTGTAACGCTTATGTTACCGTAGAGTAGATATTCTGTTCTTTGTTAACCGGTGACTCGCTTTGTCTCTTCTCTCTGCATATATATATATATATATATATAATAGAGAGAGAGAGAGAGAGAGAGAGAGAGGGAGTCCTTACAAAATAAATAATTAAGCGAGGAAGAAAATTGAGGTAATAAATTCGCCAAAAAATATTTCATAAAGAAAAGCCGGAAATACTAATTACTAATTTTTGTTTTCTTATTATTTTGGTTTTTTTTAATGAATTTATTTCCGTAACTTTACTTATTAGATCGTAACAATTTAATTTTGCTAAAAAACCGAATGTTTATTTAATAATAATACTAATAATACTACTACTAATAATAATAATAATAATTTTGTGAATTTGCTAAAAATATCTTTGTACTTATTCTAATCTCAGACATGCCAATATGAAGAAATTATACACTACGATTATTTTCCAAATTTAATGAAATTATAAATTTCTCTTATAATTTCTCTACTAATAATAATTTTATTAATGAATAAAAAATATATTTATTAATACGTTCGAAATTTAAGTTTCCGTGAAAGTTTTGTAAAATTGATTATAAAGGCAGTTATTGAACTTCACTTTACGGAATAATTAACTTTACTTTTAGTAAAGTTCGGTGAATCTGTGAATTAAATTAGACAACTTGTCTGTACAACTTCGACAGGCCAAGTTTGAATATATCATTTATGGGTCATAGAAAACAGGGCCATTTTACCATTCTTACAGTTAAGTTTTTATAATGATAATAATCAGTTAGGAAGGACAGAAACAGGCACAGCGTTCGGGTCAGACGAATGCGACCCACTGCGCTAACTCCCGAATTATTAATTACCAGCACCATTTGGAGTCGAACCCCCGACCTCAGTGCCCTCCCTTCCCTTATTTCCGTGGAATCCTATTATACACGCTATATACCCGAAAGTTCCCGCATTTAAAATGCTCTTTAGAGGACAGCGGTACAGTCGAAAGTCATAATATAAATTAGTTCACTCCAAGTTACAGTTAGCCTTCGTAAGTACGTGACACATGGATCACAGCTGACAATTCTGAATGTGGTAAAATAGCAGTTAAATGTCCCCACTAAGAAATAAAACGTTTAGTGGACAGTTATAAACATTTATAAAACGTCAATAAAATGTTTTTACGTTACTAAATCATATATTTCTTTCTGGGTCATAGGTAATATGGCCAACAACTGCGTAAGTCTGCGAAGACTTAAAAATTCCCTTACACAGAAAGAAATTTTGTTGAAGTAAAAACTAATTTATTTGAATTCATTTGCTTAAAAAACAAGTTTGGAATAAATTAAAAACAAAAAGTTACTTGAAAAAATATTTTAATGTAAATTTCTTCATCCTAAAAAATATTTTTTTAACAAATTTGCCACACTTTTGGAATAAGAAAACTTCCCTTTAATTATTTTTTATGCGGGAAGGAGGAAGTTCAATGGCGAACACCCGCTAAAACGCGGTGGGGAGAGGTGGAAGGGAAGTGGGTCATTGGAGAGAGATGGGAGGAGTGGCAAGGGACGGCGAAGGAGGAGGGGAAGTGTCAGTTGAATAGAGGGTATAGTTACCTAACCTAACCTAACCTGAAAAATAAATAAAAATAAAAAATACATGGAGTATATATAAATGAAACGTCATATTATGAATTTTAGTGACCACTATTTTAATATATAAAAAATGAAAAAAATTGAAAGTATGAAGTAGTACATAGCCAGTCTTGTGCTGGTCACTCACTTGCGCAGTCATACACTACAGCAGCTGCTAGTTGTATTTTGTTAAGTTTTCTGTGCACGGCATTTCTAATTTCTCATTATGGACATAATTATAAGCACAGTGAATCCATAGCATGGGAATATTTTGAATGTGTGGAAGGAACAGAAAGTGCAAAATGCAAAAAATGTCCAGCTATCATAAAGTGTAAAGGATTCTCTACTAGTGGACTGCTTCGTCATCTGAGAAGTGCTCACAGTGAGTTTACATTAACAAAAAATTAGAATGAAGAGCACCGTTGAAGAACAGGAATGTGCAACAGAAAATATTTTTTTTTGTTAAAAGATAGACCAATGAAGACATTTTATTCAAACTAACTTCTGTTGGTGGGTTTTTCTATTAATGCAATAGTAAATAGTGAGTTTATTAGGAAATTTTTGGCTGAGAAAAGTATGTCTTTGCCAAAAAATACATGTCTCACTAGTTCACAAGCATTACGATCTTGCAAAACAAACTGTTATTTCAGAAATTTCTAACAGAATGTCAGCTGATGCAACATTCGGTATTTATGTGTAACATTCCTGGATGGACATGAGGTATAGACTCCACCCATTGTGTGGATGAGAGTACGAAACGAATAGCTATGCTTGGTTTGAATTTCATGTCTGGACATGATGTATATTGTATAGGCTCCGCCCACAATTGCCTATCATGAAAAAAACAAGGCGTAATTTCATCATGATGAATTAATAATTTTCACACGAAATATTAACTGTTTTAGTTTCAGAGGAACTTTTTTAGTTTATTCTGGATACAAAGTTTCTCTCTTTTTTAAAAGGGAAATTTTTCGCATTATACAATTTTTTTATTTAATAATGTTATGTAGAAAAACTATAAATACTAAGTCTGTCAATAAAACCACAACTCCGTGTGACATAGCCAGAAAAATGATATGTACAGTACTTAACCTGATGGATATTGTAGGGACAGCGTTTCGAATCCGGCAAGGGTAAAAAAAATTATATATATATATATATATATATATACATTATAACTGCAAACACGCAGTATAATTAACGTAAAGAACGACGCTTTGTATAGGAGACTTATCCGCGCAAGATGAGAGCGAAAGAACGAAACAATTGAAAAAATGAGGTACCCACCCGGGAATCGAACCCGGGATCTTCCGATTGCCGGGATGTTTTTTTTTTTACTTTCTTTTCGAGAATTGCTTTTGAGGCAGAGAGAGAGAGAGAGAGAGGTTTGATTTTAATTATTAATTATTCTGGTTTATTAAACTGAAACTACTATTATTGTAATTTTCGATAATAATAATAATAATATATAATAATAATAATAATAATTACTGAAGGGTGAAATATGAATTTTCTGAAAATCACGTGATAGAACTAGTTTCGCTCAAACGCTGCAATAGAAAGAATTTTATTTTTTATTTGGTGAGGGATTTCCTAGATGGTGTAGTGGTAAGAGACTTGCTTGGGACGTGGTCCAGCGACGCAGGGAAGAAACCTCCTTTGTGCTGAACACTATGGTGTAGTGGTTAGCATGTCTGACCGGCAATCGGAAGATCCCGGGTTCGATTCCCGGGTGGGTACCTCATTTTTTCAATTGTTTCGTTCTTTCGCTCTCATCTTGCGCGGATAAGTCTCCTATACAATGCGTCGTTCTTTACGTTAATATATATATATATATATATATTTGTTTTTTCATACATAAACGATATTTCAGATAGTTCAGTAAATTTTAATAATACATACATACGTACCATTAAATAAATTTCTCTTTATATATATTTATATTTAATTCTCTTTATATATACGAATATAAAAGTGAGATAATTTTAACTTTATGCCCCATGAACATAAAGCCGAAGGGAAAATATATATTAGCATAAAATATCTCCTATCAGTTTAAACCCGAAAAATGTTTAAAATCCACAGCTTTGGTAAGAAGATTTGAGAGATTTTCGAAGGGAAACAGCAAAATCCACTATCAGAGATATACGCTTATCATGAGGGTTCACGACTTTGCGATATACTCCACGGAGCAGATCTGATGTACTTGTTTTGTATTTACTTTACAGTGATAAAATTTAACTAAATGTTAGTAATGTTAAACCATTATAAATATTTGGTTATAAAAGAGAATGAAAGTAATCAGTCATTTTAGGCATACGAACATTAGCCGAAGGGAAAATATATATTATTATAAAATATTCTCTATCAGTTTAAGCGAAGGAATTGCATAATACGAATAAAGAGAAATGATTAAAAGATAATTACGATAATAATTAGCGCAAATGCCAGACGAATGCGACCCATTGCGCCAACACTCGAGTTATTATTATTAATATTATTATTACGAGCTTCATCGGGAGTCGAAATCCCAAACCTCGGTGTCTTCGCTTCGCTCATAGGATAACGATGTTAACCACTGAGCTATACGGACACTGGCAGTACTGAGTCATGGCCGCTGGCAGTAAACGAGGTTTAGCCACACACATTGGCAGTCGCGGCGAAAAGTATATAAAAGGCTATCGTCTGCAGGAACGAAAAAAGTAATTTACAAATTAAATAAATGAATAAATAAATAAAATAAAAAAAAGTACTGAGTGAAGTTTAGCGGGCACATATTCATGGATTCACCATGAATTATGGAAAAATGTCCACGAAAAGTTTATAGACAATATATATATATATATATATATATGGTCTAGCTCAGGACGGTACCAGATGAGCCGGGTGTACCTGGATATGTGCGGTGGAGAGCGCAAGAAAGCAACTCGCTCCTCTACCAAGCCAAGCCTAGAGGTGGGGTCACCAGCTTCACCTTCGTATGAAGAGAGAGCAACACACGGAACATCAACGAGGTTTATTATATATACAGTGTATATATATATATATATATATATATATATATATATATATATATATATTGTGATGTTAGTGATGTAGCGGATGTCATTTTTTTCACACCCGCGGATGCGGATGCGGATGTTTGATTTCAACATCCGCGGATGCGGATGCGGATGTCTACATTTTCGTTATTTTTTAGGATATATTCGAGATTTGTTGTGTTTAACGTATACAATAAGTTATTATATAGAGAGAGCTGTAGCTATAATGTAGTATAATTGATTAATTGTACAATAATTGCTGTACTTTTCCCTGAACATATAAAATAATAGCAAGCATCTAACTAATATAGAAATCAATTAGTGAATTCGTCTGCAAATAAATTCGTTATATTTGTTGAGTTTCAGCCACAATTAGAAACCATAATTGTGTTACCAGGATGCGGGACGTGAACCCAACTCAAATGCACCCCACCGACCTCTTTCCCCAACCTCCTCCTCCACCCTTATAGAAAGAGATCTTTAATTAGCTTGATAACTATTTATATTAAGTTTAAAGTTTTATTAGGCATATTTATAAATGAGTAATTAAAATAAAGTAAACTAAGATGTTCATCGTTTAATATTCAAACTTAATTATAGGAAGGTTATGCTTAAGGAACATTAATTTTTCTGCCTTTTCTGCTGCCAGTCTGTTTCTCTTTTCATCATATATTAATCCAGCACTGCTAAATAATCTCTCGCTTGGTACGTTTGTTGGAGGACAGGCTAAATGTTTCCTTGCAAGTTTACTCAAGTATGGATAGATATTCTGCGTATTTTTCCACCAACTAATAGGATTGTCACATGCAGCCAGGCGTTTTTCTTGGTGATAGCTCTCGATCATTTTTACTACATCTTTTGACATCGCGTAGGTCTCGTCATCGCTGCTTGACTCAAGAAACTGAGAGAGAGATTCTGTGATAGATTTGCTTGTTGAAGGTGTTGGTTCTGTCACTGAAACTTTTATTCTTTTGGTGGGTGGCGAAGCGACAGATTCAAGAGATTGAAGCTCTTCAACTGCTTTGCCAAGTGATGATTTAACTCGTTCTAATGTACTAGGTGAAAATAACTTAGCTTTGTAACGTGGATCTAAGTAGGTTGCAAGAGAGTAACTTCATACAAGAACAGCCTCTCGTCTTGTCGCTTGCATCACTTTTGCGCACAATGAACTAGTTCTATTATTATAGTAGAATTTGATAATTTCCGCTTATTAATGACGTTTTATCTCAACGGTCCACATCCGCACGACATCCGCAGGCCAAAGTGCGGATGCGGATGCGAGAAAATGTGGGAATGTTCCGCGGATGCGGATGTGACCTACATCACTAATATATACACACACACACACACACACACACACACACACACACAGTATGTATATATATATATATATATATATACATACAGGGTTCGGTTTTAAAGAACCTGAATAAGGCCTCTTTATCATGGCCCACCTTGTATATAGATATATTGTATATAAACATTTGATAGACATTTTTACATAATTCATGGTGAATCCCTGAATATATTTCCGCTAAACTTCACTCAGTACTTTATTTTATTCTACTTATTTATTCATTTATTTATTTTGCAAATTACTTGTTTCGTGTTGATAGACAGATGAAGAAACCGATTAAATTATGGAGTTCCAAAGATTTGTAAGTATTAAGTGATGAACTTGAAATTCGAGGACTTTCTCGCAAATTTCCTAAAATGCCAAAAATTAAGCGTGAAAGAATAAATTAAAAACAAAAATGGACTCTCAAAAGTCATTAAAAATGCAAATGCTAAACTTTATTTGTTTTTCAAATTTTAATGAAAAATCAAATTTTAGGGGGATTTTTTTTTTTTACTTTCTTTTCGAGAATTGCTTTTGAGGCAGAGAGAGAGAGAGAGAGAGGTTTGATTTTAATTATTAATTATTCTGGTTTATTAAACTGAAACTACTATTATTGTAATTTTCGATAATAATAATAATAATATAATAATAAATAATAATAATAATATTAATAATAATAATAATAATAATTACTGAAGGGTGAAATATGAATTTTCTGAAAATCACGTGATAGAACTAGTTTCGCTCAAACGCTGCAATAGAAAGAATTTTATTTTTTATTTGGTGAGGGATTTCCTAGATGGTGTAGTGGTAAGAGACTTGCTTGGGACGTGGTCCAGCGACGCAGGGAAGAAACCTCCTTTGTGCTGAACATTTTGCTTCAATTTCAATATATATATATATATATATATATATATATATATGAGGGAAAAGCGTTTTCGTTAATTTTGTCGTTTTTGTTGTTTGCCAAACTAGTTCAATATTTACCTTCTATTTTAACTTTAATATTTCTTCCTTCCACTTCACTTCCAATTAAAGTTTTTCTTTATTCAGTTTTATTAACATTTTACACACACACACACACACACAGAAACATGCACACACAAACATGCACACACACACACACACACACACACACACATATATATATATCGTAAAGAACGACGCTTGTATAGGAGATATTCCGCGCAAGACGAGAGAGAGAGAACGAAACAAATGAAAAAATGAGGTAACCACCTGGGAATCGAACCCGGGATCTTCCGATGTATGTGTGTGTGTGTGTGTGTGTGTACATACTAGTAGAAAATTTTTAAAGGCTATAAAAGCTTTCTTAAAATTCAGAGCATTAAACGTTTTCTCTCATAAACTTCTAAAAACATTTCTACACTATATATGTGAAAAGAAATCAAGAAACATCTGCAAGGTGTATATATATATATATATATATATACAGGGAGTCCCGTAAGTCTGGACCCATAGGGAAAAATAATAAAATTACAAAATAGTCCAAAAATTTATTTAGAATATATTTTTTCATTATTTTTATTATTATTTTTATTATTTTTTTATTATGATCTTACTCCGCTGGAGTTTTATTTGTGGGGCCACTTGAAAGCCAAAGTGTACGAGGTCAAACTTCAGAACATTTTCCACCTTAAAGCACGCATTGTGGAGGCGTGTCAAGAAATTTCTGCGACTGTGATTCAGAAAGTGCTGTCGCAGTGGAGATTGCGTCTTCAACTATGTGTGCGACACAACGGCGGACACTTTGAACAGATTATGTAATAAATTTTTGGACTATTTTGTAATTTTATTATTTTTCCCTATGGGTCCAGACTTACGGGACACCCTGTATATATATATATATATATATATATATATACAGGGTGGGCCGTAAGTTTCCATACATAGGAAAAATAAACATTTTTTTATGGACAACCATTTTTATTTATATAATATGCTCTACATGGTTGCCATTGTTTTGAAAACACATTTCAATACGTGTTCCCCACTGTTGATGAACACGCATTAGCACAGTTGACGTTATGCTTGTAATGGCGTTGGTGATACGTTCCTTTAGATGATTTATGTCTCGTATCTTTTCCTGATACACCATGGCCTTCAAGTGCCTCCAAAGATAGAAATCAAGGGGGGTGAGATCTAGGGATCTGGGAGGCCACTCCACAGGACCACGCCGACCAATCCAAGCATCCGGAAACTGCTGATCCAAATACCGACGCACGTGAAGACCATAATGAGGTGGAGCTCCATCTTGCTGGAAGTAAACTGGGAAGTTACCTTCCTCGTTTAGCAGGGATGGGAAAATCTCTTCTTGCAACATGTTAAGATACCTTTCGGCATTAAGATTTCCACTGACAAAAATTGGTCCAATAATTCTGTCACCCCATATCCCGGCCCACATCATCACTTTACCGGCACCTTGCATCTTCGTCGGACTCAGCCAGTTAGGGTTAGCATTACTCCAATAACGTATGTTTTGCCGATTAACCTCTCCATTGACGTAAAAATTTGCTTCATCAGTAAACAAGATCTTACGTCAAACGCATATTCTTAGGGTATCTGAAACATAAAAACAAACGTTTAATTTTTCCTATGTATGGAAACTTACGGCCCACCCTGTATATATATATATATATATATATATATATACACAGGCCCGGATTTAGCTATAGGCGAACTAGGCGATCGCCTAGGGCCTCGCGCCAAAGGGGGCCTCGCTCAAGCCGTTTTGCGCGTTCTGTTCAAGTGATATTAATGATTTAGAACTCTATGAAGAACTTAAAGTACTTTGCAGGTTTATTACCTAAGAAAACAGATCTCGGAAATGCCCTTGTTTATATAGTGCAAAAACAACTAAGTGAGATTTATCCTAATGTTTATGTTGCACTTCGAATAGTATTAACCATCCCAGTTACTGTTGCTTCGGCTGAAAGAAGTTTCTCGCGTCTCAAACTTATTAAAACATATTTGCGTTCCACCATGTCTCAAGCGAGATTGCAATCATTAGCTATGTTATCAATAGAAAACGATATAACAAATTCATTAGATTATTCTCAATTAATTGAAGAGTTTAGCTCGAAGAAAAGTAGAAAAGCATTGCTGTAATATTCAAGGAGCATCTGAACCAAATATTAAAGCATTAATATTTAGCCTGATAAGTCGATCGCTCACTATTATGAAAAATGAAATGTCAACATCTCTTATACATCACATATGAAAAACGTTTGTATACTAAGGAAAGTCATTACCTGTAATATTATATAAATCTTAGAAATCATTGTCTTATATTTTCGATACAAATTTTGATTCATATTATAATTTATACTTATTTGTATGGTTTATTTATATTTCTTATACAATTTCCATGCGTGATTATTTTGGTTTGGTTTAATTTTTAAGTGCTGTCATAGTTCTGTCTATGCGGGATTCTAATATTGCTGGTATAGTACCGATAATTAAGTCCATATTTTCATATATGTAGGCCTAGGGCCTCGCAACTTCTAGATCCGGCCCTGTATATTATATATATATATATATATATATACAGGGCCGGATCTAGAAGTTGCGAGGCCCTAGGCCTACATATATGAAAATATGGACTTAATTATCGGTACTATACCAGCAATATTAGAATCCCGCATATATATATATATATATATATATATATATATATATATATATATACGCATGGCTAATATTCAAGGAATAAGACCAAACCAGTCATTCAATAAGGTTTCGTACCTGAAAGGATTTATGAACGAAACAAGGACGGACATTGCATGCCTCACAGAAACTCATCCTAAGGATTGCCAAGGAAATTGTGAAAACTGCGAACATTGTATTGATAAGAAAGAGATAAATATAGAGGGCTTCAACTTACTAAGAGCGGATAGAACGACGAGACGTAAAGGTGGCTGTACTATATATGTACAGGAAAGTCATATGACAGAGACGATAATAAGTAAATCAAACAGCTATGTGGAACTCCTAGCAGTGAAAATAGAAAAACTAAACGTGATAGTAATAGTCATCTATCGACCTCAAGTACCCCAACCGAAAAATTCTCGGAGGCCATTGATGACATCAGAAAGCTAATAAAGGCCATAAACCCTCCATCCCCCAATATAATGATTTGCGGAGACTTTAACTTCCCATCTATAAAATACAAAAAGGTGGATAGGAGCACATATATTCACCAGGATAAGAGGGGCAAAAGAGAAGACCAAGAGCAAGCAAAAATGTTGATGGCTCTCACAAATGAGTTCATGCTGACACAGG
Source organism: Bathynomus jamesi (assembly GCA_023014485.1). Lineage (NCBI taxonomy): Eukaryota > Metazoa > Arthropoda > Malacostraca > Isopoda > Cirolanidae > Bathynomus > Bathynomus jamesi. The sequence goes on from JAJOZX010010471.1 coordinate 92,741, forward strand.
AGATAACAGAAAATACCAAAAAAAATAACTGCCTGGATCTGGTATTCAAGAATAACACGAACTTGATTGCTGATATAAAAATAACCCCAACCATTATCTCAGACCACAACTTAATCGAGATATCAACAAATATGACGAGAGCATTAAAAGACAATACACATATTGAGGAAAGAAGTAAATTCGGGGCCTTTAACTTAAACTCCAAGACTATAAATTGGGAAGCAATCAGATCGCACATGGCCCAAATAGAATGGAGAACAATTTTCGAGAATAAAACAACTGAAGGAATGCTAACAACCTTGGAAGAAAAGACGCTGAGAATTTTAGAAAGATATGCTCCGAAATCACGGCCAAAAGGAAAGAGGAGCTGGCTAGAGAGGCAAAAGAGAAGACTATTCCGCAAAAGAAAGAGAGTGGAGGCGAAGTTAGGCAACTGCGGAGATAATGACAGGAAAGCAATAAAAGAAAAACTGGAGGGTATCGATAGGGAAATACAAGCCATGATTAAGGACCATACAGAGAGGGAAGAGGAAAAGGCGGTAGAAGCAATAAAGGAAAATCCAAAATACTTCTATAGTTATGCAAAAAAGAAAACAAAAACCCGCACCGCTATTAGGCCCTTAAGGACGAGAAATAATGAACGAACTGACGATCCAAAAGAAATATCTGATACATTGAGAACTCAATATGAATCAGTTTTCAGTACCCCAAAAAGTGACAAAGCAATACCTGACATAAATGCCTTCTTGAAGAGGAATTGCAAGGAGAGTATATAACAGACTTTGATTTTACACCAGAAGATGTAGCGAGAGCTAAGGACAAATGAAACCATATTCAGCTGCAGGTCCGGACAATTGGAACGAATTATTGATTAAAAACTGTAAAAATGAAATAGCTACACGTTTATACTGGATATGGAGAAGATCCCTAGACACTGGGGAAATACCGAGCATCTTGAAAAGAACAAACATTGTCCCTATATATAAAGGAGGGGACAGATCTCAAGCAAAGAACTATAGAACAGTGTCATTGACGTCCCACCTCACCAAAGTATTTGAAAGAATAGTTAGAGAGAAAATTTATGATCTCCTTGAGACACGGGAAAGATTCAACGAAAATCAGCATGGATTCCGATCAGGTACATCATGCCTATCACAACTAATAGAACACTACAACAATATCCTAGATGCATTGGAAGGCAATGACAACTACGATGTTATATACACAGATTTTGCTAAAGCTTTCGACAAATGTGACCATGGTGTAATAGCACATAAAATGAAATACATGGGAATAACAGGCAAAGTGGGAAAATGGATCTACAACTTCCTCAGAGAACGTCTGCAGGTCGTCAAAATTCAAGGTATATCATCATCAGAATCGGAAGTACGCAGCTCAGTACCACAAGGGACAGTACTGGCCCCACTCCTGTTCATTATCATGCTAACAGACATAGACAGCGGAGTAAACAGCAACAGTATAGTAACATCCTTTGCAGATGATACAAAGATCAGCAGAAAAATCAGCGATGTACATGACGTGTAGGCCTTGCAGAGGGACACGAACAAAATATACAAATACAAATGGTAAGAAGACAACATGTCATTTAACACCGAGAAATTTCAGTTCTTGAGATATGGTAGAAAAGAAGAACTTAGACTGCATATTATGCTCCAGATAGACAGGAAATTCAGAGAAGCACGAAAGCAATCGATCTCGGGATAATAATGACAGATGATACGAAATTTGAAACACAAAATCAGATAGCGATAAATAAAGCAAAAAGAGTCGCCTGACAGGTACAAAGAACGTTCAAGAGAAGGGACAGGACAGCAATGATTCCCCTGCTAAAAACACTGATTATACCAAAACTTGAATACTGCTCAGTTTCGACGTCCCCATATAAAAAGGAAGAAACTAATAAACTAGAAGAAACGCAAAGGCAATTCACAGCCAAGATTGATGGCTGCAAAGAACTCAACTACTGGGAAAGACTACGTAAACTAAGTCTGTACTCCCTGGAAAGAAGAAGAGAGAGGTACACCATAATCTACATATGGAAAATGATCGAGAAACTGGTACCAAACCTACAACTAAACCCAATTACCAATCAAACAACACTGGAAAATAGGAAAGGCAGAATGTGTAGTGTTCCCAAATTAAAAGTCCGACAAGGGATCTCCTCAACTCTGAAGGAAAATAGGTTGGTTGTCAGGGGGCCAAGACTTTTCAACCAGCTTCCAAAGGACCTCAGAAACGTAACGGGTGTCAAAGTTGAAGTCTTCAAGAGAAGACTGGATGCCTGGCTCAGGACGGTACCAGATGAGCCGGGCGTGCCTGGCTATGTATGGTGGAGAGCGCAAGAAAGCAACTCGCTCCTCCACCAAGCCAGACCTAGAGGCGGGGCCACCAGCTTGACCTCCGTGTGAAGAGAGACCAACGCACGAAACAACATAAGGTAAGGTTCATAAGGTACGCATGGAATAACATGCATGAACACACGTGGTTTTTATATAATACAAAATTACCCACACTAGGATTCGAACCCGGGACCTCTTATGTAAGAGTCGCGAGTGCTACCATCTATGGGCTTGAATGCTACACCAGAGAGATTTGAATTAAATACTGGCGTCACATCGAGTGCTGGGAGCTTAACACGTAAAACACTTCTGGACGCAAAAACGTTATGCGTTTTACCAGTTATTGAAATATGTTTACCTCGTCGACATGTGGTGTATAACGTTCGCAGCCAGCGTTCCTGGCTCAGTGAGTAACACCATTTCCTTGTAAGTGAGGTGAAGACACTGAGGTCGGGAGTTCGAATCCCAAATACAGGAGGAGCAATGGGCCGTATTAGTTTGCCTGAGAGCTTTGCCAGTTTCTGGCCCTCCTGACTGATGATTATAGCGCTCGCGAGTCATACTGAAGAGGTCCCAAGTTCGAGTAGTGGTGAGGCAATTTTGTAATATATACATATATATATATATATATATATATACATATATATATATATATAATTATATATATATACACACACACAGTATATATATACTGTATATATATATATATATATATATATATATATATATATATATATATATATATATGTTACGCGTGATCGGTGAAATTGCGCATTTCATGAAAAACGCAATATTTTAATATTTTGTGTTTTTCATGAAATGTGCAGGGCCTATAAAATAAACTTTGTTCTGGTTTGCTGTAAAAATGCATCTTATTAGCTCATTCTTTGCCGATTTCATGAAAAACGCAAACTGAAATTGGTTACGTAACTGTCATTTCATCCTTTGCCGATTTCATGGAAAACGCACATCAAAATTGCATATTTCATGAAAAATGCATGGCTTTTGCTTATTTCATGAAAAATGCATGGCTTTTGCTTATTTCATGAAAAATGCATGGCTTTGCTTATTTCATGAAATTGGCAAACGTCCTGCTCATTTCATGAAAAAACGCAAAATAATGCGTTTTTCATGAAATGCACAATTTCACCGATCACGCGTAACATATATATATATATATATATATATATATATATATATATATATATATTATATATATATATATATAATATTATAATATATATGCATTTAACTGCAATGACCACCCGGGCGGTTCGCCTCATTTTTCATTTAATCGTTATTTCTCTTCCGCGTGCAGAAACGTTCCTTAATATTATGTCGTTTCTATTCATATATATATATATATATATGAAAAAGAAAAAGCTACAGTACACTATTTGTCATTTACTATTATCATACTTACTCGACTATAGTGAATTTAATTATCCCAGAAGAGCGTTGTTCCATGCACATTAGGATTGCTTTCCGTAAAAGTTATCTCAGGGGACCATTTGCGGTTGTATCATATACAGGGTGGCGCAAACGTTGCGCACCATAAGAATTTAAATTCTGTAGCGGTTCATCCATTGTAGTATCTTGTATTCCAGACATTAAAACCAAGCTTACCCCCTCGTCTATGTGATTTCGCAGCCATCCCTTCCTAAAAGGGAAAAAAATAATATATTATAGTCAACACTGAAAATTCCTATGGTGCACGAGTCTCTCTCTCTCTCTCTCGATATTATATATATATTATATATATATATATATATATATATAATATATATATATATATATATATATATATATATATATTATATTATATATATATATATATTATATATATATATATATATATATATACTCATATATATATTACGTCGTCTCTGGATATATTTTGACAATACAGATATTTCAATTTTTTAAAAGAGGAACATAAATTGTAGGTTTATAAAGAATTCAGAGTAATATATATATATATATATATATATATTATATATATATATATATATATATAATATATATATATATATTCTTTTTTAAACGTTGATAACTGTAGGATACAAATATGTCACAATAATTCTTATGCTGTGACTGCAAAAAAGAAAAGCAGTAAAATATTGAACTGTGAGAGAGATCTGTTGCATTAAAGTTCACATAAATCATGTTTTCACTTATGTGAACTTGTAGAAACATTGTCTCTCACTATTTTCACATTTATTTACATTATTCTTATAAGAGTTCAAATAATAATTTGTTCAAAACATTTCAATAAAAAAGTTTTATTAAATAATTTCGAATGCTTTTCAGTGCTCTTAATTTACAAATATAATTTATTTTGTGTCGTTAAATAAACATAAGAATTCACGAGATTTCTAACTATTATTATTTATATATATATATATATATATATTATATATATATATATATATATAGGGTGGGCCAATATATATATATATTGTGTGTGTATATATAATCAAGAAATATAAAGCTTCTTCATTTTGGTACACCCTATACAGGGTATTTCATAATATGTGGGACGCACTTTCAGGATGATTCAGGACCTGAAAACAGTGAAAAAAGTTTACATAAACATATGCCTGAAATCGCTTTGTTTCCGAGTTACAGCCCGTTATGTGTTTAGCAAGTATCTGCCTTACCTTTAAAGGAAGTGCTCAAAATGACCGCCTTGCGCTTGAATAACGCCTGAACACGCCTCGTCATAGAGTGCCTGACGCGTTCAAACATTCAGGTATTGCTCGGATTTTCTGGCATCCTTGTTCTACACGTTGGCAAAGCATTTCAACGCTGTCAATGGGTGTCACGTAAACGATGGAATTTCAGATAACCCCACAAGTAAACTCGGGTGGATTCAGGTCCTGGGAGCGAGCAGGCCACGCAATGGGTCCTCAACGGCCTATCCATTTATCAGGGAAATCGTCATCCAAATAGTCTCTGGCTACTCGACTAAAATGAGGCGGAGCGCCGTCATGCATAAACCACATACGACGTCGGACACCAAGAGAAACTTTATCTAGTAAATCGCTTAAATCATTCCTTAAAAAATTGGAATAGGATTCTCCTGTTAGTCTTCCAGGCAAAACGAAAGGACCGAGTAAGTTGTCGGCAATAAGTCTTGCCCATACATTGATACTAAAATGTTGTTGGTGCTTTGACTGGATGATGGCATGCAGATTCTCTTCGAAAATTGATCACGCCATTTCTTGTGAAGGCAGCCTCATCAGAAAACAGCACGGAAGATAGAAAAAGAGGATCGCAAGCACACTGTTGAAGGAACCAAGTACAAAAAGCCTCTCGTGGTTTGAAATCAGCTTCAGTATGGCCTTGTACTCTCTGACTATGATATGGGTAAAGCCATATCCCGTAAAATTCTCCACACAGTTATGTATCTTACACCCTCTGCTGCTGCTATCCTTCGGATGCTGACACAGGATGTTCTTCCACGCGATTCAGGACCCGCTCCTCCAACTCAACAGTTCTGGCGCTGATTGGTCTACTACCATCTGAAACTCGCTTGTTGAATGATCCTGTATCACTAAGACGCTAGTCTATTCTCTAAAAGGTCTTCTTATCTGGCTGACTGCGATTCGGAAACTTTTCCGCATACAGACGTCTTGCTGCGGCCGCATTACACTCGGCAAGTGTATACATGAGATGCATGTCTGCCATTTCTCTGTTTGAATAAACTTCCATTTTCACTTCAAATGCACACTATCACTGAATAGCACAAAATCTTTTAAAGTTTTTTTTCACTGGACTGCACTTATTCACGGTAAGAAGTTACGAATACGAACAGTGAAACACCGCGATGCACCTTTGGCTGATTGATGGCCCTACACTTAACGCTATTGAAACATGTCATAGAGTATACGAAACAATACAATCGGCAAGGCCATACATGAAATAAGTTTCGTACACACTCACAAACATTGTCAGCAAAGAGTGTTTTTTAAACAGTTTGCGGAAAGAATTGCTGGAACACAAAACGGGCTGTAACTCGGAAACAAAGCGATTTCGGGCATATGGTTATATAAACTTTTTTCATTGTTTTCAGGTCCTGAATCCATCCTGAAAGTGCGTCCCACATGTTATGAAACACCCTGTATATATATATATATACAAATATAATTTATTTTGTGTCGTTAAATAAACAAAAATTCACGAGATTTCTAACTATTATTATATATATATATATATATATATATATATATATATATATATATATATATATATATATATATATATATATGTGTGTGTGTGTGTGTGTGTATATATAATCAAGAAATATAAAGCTTCTTCATTTTGGTACACCATATACAGGGTATTTCATAATATGTGGGACGCACTTTCAGGATGGATTCAGGACCTGAAAACAGTGAAAAAAGTTTACATAAACATATGCCTGAAATCGCTTTGTTTCCGAGTTACAGCCCGTTATGTGTTCTAGCAAGTATCTGCCTTACCTTTAAAGGAAGTGCTCAAAATGACCGCCTTGCGCTTGAATAACGCCTGAACACGCCTCGTCATAGAGTACCTGACGCGTTCAAACATTCCAGGTATTGCTCGGATTTTCTGGCATCCTTGTTCTACACGTTGGCAAAGCATTTCAACACTGTCAATGGGTGTCACGTAAACGATGGAATTTCAAATAACCCCACAAGTAAAACTCGGGTGGATTCAGGTCCTGGGAGCGAGCAGGCCACGCAATGGGTCCTCAACGGCCTATCCATTTATCAGGGAAATGGTCATCCAAATAGTCTCTGGCTACTCGACTAAAATGAGGCGGAGCATATATATAATATATATATATATATATATATATATATATATATATATGTGTGTGTATACACACACACACACACACACACACACACACTCGTATATGTATAATAGCGCTTGAAAGTATTCGTAAAGAGAAATATTTCAGTTATATTTGTCCTTTTCTTTTGTATCATGCATAGAATAGTTAGGTAAGGATTAACGTTCGTTTGGAAAATTTTAACGAAAAAAACACCATTCGTTTGACTCCAACATTATAGGGCGGGTCATACTATGCATTTTTTTTAAATCAATGGAGAGGGGTGTTCAAATGACATATTTTGGTGTATAGAACACAATTCTGAAGAAAATATTTAATTCTGATAACCCTAACCTACATCATTTTGCAGTTGATTATTATTAAATTGTTGATTATTTTACTATTGTAGTTACCCCAGAATATGTCTTCTCACGTTTTCTATCATGGCTGCTCACGTTATCTCTCATAGAGCATTGTTCTAACTAATTCATATAAACACATATAATGTAATTCATATAATAATAATAATATTTAAATACTCAAATAAAAAGGTGTGCCATTCCACTTAATTGTAATTATCATACAGTTTGGTATATGAAATATTTTGACGGTTTTCTGGCGCGCATAAGGCCATTTTCTGAGCCACCTTCTCAGAGGCTAGAATGTAACGTTTCAGAACATTCTAAAACATTTTGTGAAATATTTGAAGTGACTCATGATTTATGAAGCTATTTTACCACCTCGGCTTGCAGTGAGGGGATAGATTTAGTGATTATCTACTGAGCAAGGAGGAAAGTGCTGCAGTAGCAGAGAAGGCAGCCAGGAAGGATGTTAAGAGATTTTTGGCAGATGGTGATGAGGATCTGGAATTGGAGAGAAGTGGTGATGAAGATGAGTTTGTTCCTGAAGTTGAGCTCTTCCCTCAAACTGACCCTGAGCCAGCAGCTTCGGCAAAGGTACAGAAAAACTATGATGAGATTCAAAACATTGCCCTTGCTAGTGTAAGGTATGGCATAGGGCTGAGGCCAACTGCAGCGATAGCAACAGCAGCTCTGATTGACGCAGGAATCATCACAGAAGACAATACAAGTAAAGTGATTGATAAGAGCAAGGTCAAGAGAGCACAGGAGAAGTTGATGAGAGAGCTGGGGGAACAGTTCGAGGAGAAGTTGATGAGAGAGCTGGGGGAACAGTTCGAGGAGAAGTTGATGAGAGAGCTGGGGGAACAGTTCGAGAAGAAGTGCAGGGAGGAGGGGGGGATCTCTTGCATCCTCTTTGATGGGCGGATTGACCTGACCAATGTGATGATGGAAGCTGAGGGCAGTGACCAATCTTTTCCCGCAAAGATCAAGGAAGAACACTATAGTGTTGTTAGTGAGCCTGGCAGCTACTATCTGTTCCACTTTACCCCAGAGAAAGCAACTAAAGAGGAGTCACATGCGGAGAAGATTGCTAAGGTCCTGTTTGCCTGGCTGAAAGAGAGGAGTTATGATAAGACCTTGTTGGCCATTGGAGGAGACTCAACAAATGTCAACACTGGTGTGAAAGTTGGAGTAATGCGGAAGCTGGAGCTGCACCTGGGGAGAAAGCTGGTCTGGTTGGTGTGCAACCTGCACACTGTTGAACTTCCCCTGCGCCATCTCATTGTTGACCTTGATGGCCCTACTCTGTCAGACAAAAAATTATCCGGGCCAATAGGAAAGCTCCTTGATTCTGCTACAGACTTTGATATCAATCCAAACTTCACCCGAATCTCTGTTGGCCCTCCACTAATCAAGCTTCCTGACAAGGTCATTCAAGATCTCTCAACTGATCAATACTATGGCTATAAAATTGTCTGTGCAGTCAGGGATGGAGTACTTCCTGCAGGGCTGGCTGTTAGAGATAGGACCAGTAAACCACAGCCGCTGGCTCACCACAGCGAACAGACTTCTCAGGCTCTGGGTGTCAAAGCACGGACTTAAAGGAAAGAACCTGAAGATTCTGCAATTCATTGTGGAATTCATCATTGGAGTGTATTACCCATGTTGGTTCAACGTGAAGGTCAAGCACTCCTGGATCGAAGGGCCTAGGCACATCCTCTTTCAGCTGGACTGCCTCAAGTCCCAGAGAAAGGAGGTGCTGGATATTATGATGCCAACTGTGAGAAGATCTGCTTGGTATGCCCACAGTGAAGTCATCCTCCAAACACTACTATGCTCTGAGGATCAGAAGGAGAGGATTGAAGGGGTGGAGAGAATCCTGGCCATCAGGGGAGAGGGGAACCCGGACACTCAGCTGGGGGACTCCTCTGTTAGGAGCAGAAGGATACCTGACATCAATTGTGATGCTTCCAGCATCGGTGACTTGATCAGCTGGTCAGAAGGTGTGTCAGAGCCACCTCTCACCTGCTCTCTAAGCACCTCAGAGGTGAAAAACTTCATCAACACCCCCATGGAGGTGCGCAACTGGCCTTGCCACACACAAAGCATTGAGAGGGTTGTTAAAATGGTGACTGAGGCTTCTGCTAAGTACTTCTCACAGGAAAAGAGGGATGGAGGGATCAGGGCTCAGGAGACCAGCAGGAAGCTGATGTCCAAGTCTGAGTCAAAGCAGGATTTGTGCAACCTGGCAAAGTTCAAGATGTCAGGAGAATGATCTTTGTAATTATATCCAGTGATATACATGCAGTTCACCTATTAATAAATATATGTAAAGTTGATTTGGCCTTGTCAATATAAATGATTTACCTTATATCTTTTAATATATTATAAAGGGGTTCAAAAGGGTAAAATTGGCAATTTAGAAATACAAAATGATGTAGGTTAGAGTTATCCTATCCAAAAAAAGAAGCTCATATTTGAATTCCCCATGTAAAAACACATAATTTAGACACCCCTGATGGTAGGATTTCCTTCAGATTCATGTTGTCACCTGAGTACGACCCGCCCTACTCCAACATATGATGTGAAACATCAAAAAATTTTGGGAGAATAAATAAAACTTAACATGCAAAAGTTTTCGTACATTTATTTACGCAATTATTTAATACTTTATGTGTCCATCTTAAGCTTGAATCTTCATGGAAAATGGATGACTGTACAAACCATTAGCAAACAATGGGTCATTGTCGTAAAGAGCTGTCTATAGATTCTTAAGTGATCTGTCACTGCTACACACGAGTCTGGAAAGAGTTATAGGAAGATAGGAAAAGAACTTCGAATTCTATTTATGACGGTTGCTGCAGTTATAAAGAAATGGAAAGGCTTTGGAACAATCAAAACCTTACCAAGGTGTAGACGACCTTGCAAGATTTCAGAATGTACAGCTACACGCATTGAAAGAATGGCTGCTGTGTATCCACGAGTAACTGTAGGTAATATTTGCGAAATATTAAGATTGTCTAAGATTGATGTCCATCCTTCTACTGTTCGTTGTACATTGAGAAAGAATGGTCCGCATGGAAGAGTCGCTCGAAAAAAGCCTCTGCTACGAAAAGCGCACAAAGAAGCTCGCTTAAAGTACGCCAAAGATTATCAAAATGATGGATTTACACTCTGGAAGAAAGTTTCTACAGACAGACAAGACCAAAACTTAATTATTCTGGAAGAAGGAACAACGGTATGTTTGGCGAAAGTCAAATACTGCATTCGAGCTAAAAAATCGTCTTTCCTACGGTTAAACATGGTGATGGTAGTTTGCTTCTTCGTGGATGCTTTAATGCTTCTGGTCCAGAAGGCTTGTTGTTATGAATGGAATCTTGAATTCGAGGAAATATCAGGTCATTTTAGAAGAAAATTTATTGCCTTCAGTTCGGGAGTTGTGAATGGGTCGCAGATGAGTACTGCAACAAGATAATAGTTCAAAACATAAAATTAAGAGCATCATGTAATGGCTTCAACAAAAGAAGTTCAAGCTTCTTGAGTGGCCTAGTCAAAGCCCAGATGTAATTTTAATAGAAAATTTGTGGTTTAATTTGATAAAAAGGTGTCTGCAATTGAAACTCTTCGAATCTGAATGAATTGCAACAACTTTCTTAAGGAGAAGTTTTATCAGTAGTTGGCTGTTTATTAATTAGAGACTGTTGGCAATTCTGAATTCTAGAACTTTCTCTAAATCTTCGTTATTATTAGTAAGCAATGGATCTACTCGGAGATATGGAACCTTGTAGAAAATACCCTAAACGTATCATTGAAGTTATTCAAGCAAAAGGTAGACACACAAAGTATCATATAATTTTGTAAGTAAATGTATGAAAACTTTTGCATTTCAACTTTTTTTTATTTTCCTCAAATTCTTTGATGTTTTACATTATATGTTCGAGTTAAACTAATTTTTTTATTTGTTAAATTATTCCGAACAAACGGTAAACTTTTCATATATATATATATTATAGTTTATATTTGCTATTAACTTTATTATTTTAGTTAAATATATAAATTCGTTACCGCTTGAATAAAACGAAATGAGTGTGTTGGGTTCATGAATTGACATAAAACATGCCGAATTTGGATTTCCACCCAACCTAATCCTGGAAATATAACATGACACCTTTTTGCATATTTACTACAATTAATATTTAAAACAGTCTCCGACCAACTTTGACCAACGTGTCACAATAGTAAAAATGAGTTAAACTAGTCATTTGTAACAAGTGTAATGGAAAAACACTTGTAAAAGTTTTCTGAAATGCCTGGTTTTTCAAACTATATATATATATTGCAAATCATGTTTTTCCCAAATTAAGTTTGTAACGACTTTGAATTGGTTAAAAAAAACAAAGGTTAGTGTTAATAATATTCATATAATAAATACTATTACATTCATACATAGAGCCACCTCGACCCCTACCGCATCCCCTACGGCCTACACCAACTACGCAGAAATAAAACGAGCACTCATTTTGACGTAATGCCTTTATGCGCTCGTTTTATGTCTTATTCCCTCAGGAATCTGTATAGAGCTCTGTCATATTTTCCATAAATTATCTTTACAAATTCAGGAATTGAATTGAATTGAAGAAACTTTATTAATAATAAAATAAATACATTGGTTTTTACGATTGGCAATGGCATAAATAATTGTGAAACTGGACTATTTATTTAATTTAATTTGGCCCTTAAGCTGTAGGCTTTACTGGGCTCTTATTAAAAATAAAACAGATAGTTATTATTAAAAATAAATAAATAAATAAATAAGTATTATTAATAGTTAAAGTATGTATTAATCGTAAATTATCATTATCGATATGCCAAATACAAGGTCATTATTGAAGGTATTATACCAATACCATACAAAGAAATCAATATTATGCATGAGAAATAACACTCACAAGTAATGTGTCTTTAATCCTAGATTACACACGAGAAATGAATAAACAATAGTAATGTACATTAATCCTAGATTTTTATTAGTATGCCATTATTAATCGAAATTTCAACTTGTTTTTAAACGAATGTATGATACATTCACAATATTTTTTATATCAGCGTTTAAATCATTCTATAGTTTTAATCCAATGAAAATGGATAGTTTTTGAGATGAAGACAATCTAAATTGAAGTATAACAAGCTTTGATCTATTTCTTGATGAGTTACAAAATATATTTTTACCCATTGTAAGTTAATGATTTTGTTCTTACACTCGTAAATAAAAATAAAATGTGCCACTTTGATTACTTTATTGAGCTTTAGTCGTTTTAGCTCTTTAAATAACGCACTAGAGAGATCAAGGAAATCAGCATCAGATAACCTTATTGCTCTTTTTTTTTATGACAAAGATACTGTTTAAAGCGTTGTTAGCAGAATTTCCCAAAACAAGGGTGCAGTACGTTATATAAGGAAGAACAAGAGTATGATAAAGAGTCAATAAAACTTGTTTAGGGACAACATTTCTAAGGTGGCTTGAATTTGTAAAACTAATTTATGGACAGTAGCGACACAACTTCACTTCCTCCATCCCACGTCATTTTAATTTCAGAGAGGCAAAATTTCTTTTATTCATTTGGTTGAAAGGTTGGAAACTCGAAATACCTCTACGTCAATAATTGTTCTTGGGGTTGTTTAACCTCCTTCGCAACATCGAAAGTCATACGACGGAGGGGACCTACAGTTTTATGCGGGAGCCGAATCACGGGTCGCTACATCATCTGGACGCAGAGGACGATCCTCCATCCAGCTACCACCCAAATCCAATTTCGTTCAACTTCGCTGATCCGCGAGAAGCGGTATTACTATGTGGGTACGACCTCGCCCCTACATACATAGTATTTGTAAAACGTGGTACAAGTTTCGCCCGTCGATCATTTATCGCACTGAGGTCAGGCTCGTGGCCCTACCTTTAAAAACAGGAAAATATCAACATATCTAAATCTATAACATGGCTATCAATGCCTTATTCAAATGGTTCGTGCATCAGCGGCCGCAATTTTATGCAGATCGCCTGAAAGGTTTTTGTTGCCCTAAATTCGTCGCGAACATGAATGCAAATTTAAATGAAATTAAAAATTCGTTGAGTTATAACGATGAAACGATGCAGCAAAGATTACATTTCATTTCACTTTTCGGGAAACGACTTTTTTTAACTGTAAAAACACCATCCTTTGAAACCAATATTCCGATTTTAAGTCTTTTTATCGGTTTTTGTACTTTTTTTCTTTAATTTTTTTAAATTATATTTTTTTGTGGTTATTCTACTTTTAAAAGCTTCTTTTATTGTACTATCTGTTTTTATAAAATTTTTATTTATGCGCCTCGGTGGTGTAGTGGTTAGCGTCGCTAACTACGAATCCATCGGTTCCGGGATCGAGACCCGGTGACGGCAGACGGCGCGCAGCAAAAACCAGCTGTTCTACAGATCTACAGAAGCTAAGGCTAACAAGGACCCTAAGATCCACTCTAAGGTTAGCCGGAGAGAAAGAACAAAGTAAGGGGTTAAAAGAAGAGAATAAGGGGTTAAGTAGCAACACCTATCACTCGTGGGTTAAAATTCATTCAGAAAGAGAGAAAGAAAGACACCATTACCATCCGCCGGCCACTGCCGACAAGTCGGAAAAATAGTCGAAGAGAATACTTCCAGTTGTTGCAGACCAGTCCTCCACTCCATAGGGAGGTAGAGGATGCAGCTCACTCTGCCGGAAAGGGGTGAAAGATGAAAAGAAGTAAAATAAGAACGCATTACAAACCATGCAACACATTCTTAACTCAAAGAACAACACATTCTTAACTCAAAGCAACACATACCTCCAACGGTTGCAGACCGGTCCTCTACTCCATAGGGAGGTAGAGGACGGAGCCCACTCCGCCGGAAAGGGGTGGAAGATGAAAAGAAGTAAAATAAGAACGCATTACAAACCATGCAACACATTCTTAATTCAAACACTATCATGCCATGCAAACTGCAGACATGCAATGAAGAGAGTTCATCCTTCTACACAATAAAAAAAATTGGTTGGTAGATAAATGGGTACCCTGGGTAACCTAGTGGTTAAGACGCTGTGCTGCTGGTGGGGCGTGGTTCGAATTCCACATTAAATTGTAGGTCTAAGGTAGAGTGACAAGCTTGATCTTCGTCAGAATGAACAATCGGGCAGAAGCAGAACCAAGGTTAACCAAGGTTATATATATATATATATATATATATATATATATCACGAAAGGATTAGCTTGTTTGGTTATTAGGACACTGCAATTAATTTTAGTAATGGGTTATCGATTATATATGATGCATCATATGATACAATACTTTACGTACAAATATTAATTTTCACATTTTCGCATTTCACGCAACGGGAACATTTATTACTATTATAATAACAGTTATAATAAGTTATTTAATAATCTTTCTGCTTAATATTTCATCTCGAAATAGTAAATTGACAATCTGCAGTCAGTGACCTGCTCCGCGGTCTAATAATGATCAGTGAGCATGGCAAGAAAGTGGCACAGCGCTCAGGCCAACAAATGGTGCCCATTGCGCTAACTTCCTCATTATCATTACCAGCGTCATCAGGAATCAAAACCCAGAGAGGTCCCGATGGTATTGTCTAGTGACATTTCGTCGATGTGTGACATTTTATTGACAAGATTTTTTTTAGAGTTGGATTAAATTAGATTAGATTAGGTTAGGCCAGCATAGGTTAAGTAAAATCAGCTCAGGTAACACTGCAATTACTGTTACGCGTTAACTCCTGCATAACAACTTTGTAATTTATCTGTCAGTAACTCCGACGTAACTTACGTGTAACTTTACTAAACTTTCCCGGCAATGTCGCAGCAATTTTTCTTTTTCGTTTTGAATAATTGTGAGGTAATTTTTTCATGTGTAACTTTCTCATCACAAACAACAATTTAAAATAAACAATATTTTCGAATAAAAATTGAAAAAAAAACACAAAGTAGTAAATAATAATCTTAATCATTCACGACCTTTAATTAAACAATACTTAAAATAAATAAAAATAATAATTAAATTGTAAAATATAAAAACTAAGGAAATTATAAGACTATAAATATGTACAACTTTGAAGAACAAATTTCATATATATATATATATATATATATATATAATATATATATATATATATATATATATAGTCCACGCTATTTTTACAATATTTTTATATATATAAAAAATACCATAAAAATAGCGTGGAAAATTAAATCGCGCTTCAAAACATATTTTGTCCCCACTTTTTAAACACCTTCAAGGTTACAGATGTTTTGCCTACAATTTACTCCTGAATACATTTAGAGATATAACAATTAGCGAATTAGATATAAAGATGAATTATGACCTACATATGATTGAAGGTAAATGAAAACAAAAATTACAATTCAGGTCTTTATTTATGAAAGAGAAAATGTATTTTCCAAAGAAAACCATTAAAAATATTTTTTTAGAAACTTACATTACTAAATTTAACAACAGCAATTTTTGTGTAAATATTTGTAGGTTAGTTCAAGTTAAGTTAGGTTAGGTTAAGTTAGGTTACGTTAAGTTAGGTTACGTTAGTGATGTTAAATTAGTTTACGTTAAGTTAGGTTAGGTTAGGTTTGGTTGTTAAGTTACGTTCCATTAAGTAAGGTTAGGTTAAATTAAGCGAGGTCAGGTTATATTACGCTATTGGGATTGATAAAATTTCTTGTTGGCGAAATGTGTGTGTGTAGGCTTCTCCCGTACACACTCCTCCTCAGTATTTCATCTCAAACAACTAAATTCAGAAATCCTTTAATGTAAACAAAGAAAAAAGTTAAACATTGAAACAAGTTTAAATCTTCACTCTGAAAGTAACGTATGAATTTAATCTAATAAAAGAAAAACGAAGCAAAAAAAAAACAAAAAAAAGCGGCTTCACTTCAATTGTAGCACGAAATAAAACCAGAAAATTTAAACTTTAATATTTAATGCGCAATATTTCTTTCTTTTGTTTTTAATTTCGTGGAATTCGCTGCTTCGTTTATAATGTATGAGATGAGTGTTTGGTTGAATATGTAAACACCATCTGAGAATAAGGTATATAAACTGTACACCATCCGAGCGTACATCATCTAAGCATCATCAGCATCCACTGCGACGGACCTTCTTTTTCATCATCCTCAATTCCACAGCGAGTTTGTTTACTTCATCGTCTTGTCTTTGTGTATCACCAACTTCTCTCGTAAAAAGGAATGAAATTCTCTCTAACTTTGTATTGACATCTGCAAAACTATTTCTTATCTTTAAACAGTTCTTTTGATCGAAGCGTTTCATTCCACATTCTCAAATGATTTCAACTAAGGTTGAAGCGAAAGCGTGAATAAATGCGTAGAGAATTTGGATGTTAATTCAGTTTTTTATTCATATTTGTGCATGCCATATTATTAAGTTTTAAATAAACTTCTCGGGCGATTGGATATATATATATATATATTATGTGTGTGTGTGTGTGTGTGTGTGTGTATGCTAAAGCTTAAACAACTTTAAAACGTTTTAGTCTTAATATATTACACGGTTAGTACAGTATGTTTATATATAGATGGTGTTTCATAAGTATCACTCAATAACAAACTTTAAATACTCAGTAATTTTCCACTACATTAACGCAGCCAGCGATTATGTAGCAACGCGTGGCTCGAATCCGACGTAAAGCTGCAAGTCTCCTCCGTCACTCTCTGTGGATGTTGCGAAGGGAGTTAAAGAACCCCATTATTATTATTATTATTATTATTATTATTATTTAAATGATGGGAGACTATTGAGGCCCATTTCGATAAGACAGTTACTCATCTAATTGGTAATTTTGTTTTTCAATTGGTCTATGACTGTTAGAAGGAGTCGCTAAGACTTTACTGTTCACGAAGACCTACATTAATAAATTAATAGTAAATATGTAATTTTATTATGGTATTGAAGAACATTACCGTTTACCGCCACAGTTTGTATTAATGTAAATAAAAACTGTATGCCTCAATTTCTCAATGTTAGAATTTCACGCTAATTTATTGGAAAATCTCTGAATTATTAAAATTTGCTATCAAGAACTATTTACGAAACACCATATATATATAA
The DNA here is from genome assembly GCA_023014485.1 of Bathynomus jamesi. Taxonomy (NCBI): domain Eukaryota; kingdom Metazoa; phylum Arthropoda; class Malacostraca; order Isopoda; family Cirolanidae; genus Bathynomus; species Bathynomus jamesi. Next base: position 110,447 of record JAJOZX010010471.1, read on the forward strand.
TATATTATATATATTATATATATATATATATATATATATATATATATATATATATATATACCTCATAACCTCGTAGCAGTTCCATGCGTTGGTCTCTCTTCACACGAAGGTCAAGCTGATGCCCCCGCCTCTAGGCCTGGCTTGGTGGAGGCGCGAATTGCCCTCTTGCGATCTCCATCGCACATAGCCAGGTATACCCGGCTCATCTGGTACCATCCTGCTCCAGGCATCTAGTCTTCTTTTGAAGACTTCAACTTTGACTCCTGTCACATTTCTGAGGTCCTTTGGAAGCTGGTTAAAAAGTCTTGACCTCCTGACAACCAAACTGTTTTCCTTCAGTGTTGAGGAGGCCTCTTGTCGGGCCTTTAATTTGGGAACACTACACATTCTACCTTTCCTATTTTCCAGTGTTGTTTGGAGGGTAATTGGGTTTGGTTTGAGGTTTGGTACCATTTTTTCGATCATTTTCCAGGTGTATATATTATGGTGTAGCTCTCCCTTCTTTCCAGGGAGTACAGATTTAATTTGCGTTGTTTTTCCCAGTAATTGAGTTCTTTGCAGCCATCGGTCTTGGCTGTGAAATGCCTTTGCGTTTCTTCTAGTTTATTATTTTCTTCCTTTTTATATGGGGACGTCAAGACTGGGCAGTATTCAGGTTTTAGTATGATCAGTATTTTCAACAGGAGAATCATTACTGTCTTGTCCCTTCTTTTAAAGGGTCTTAGTACCTGTCCCGCGACTCTTTTTGCTTCGTTTATCGCTCTCTGATTTTGTGTCTCAAATTTCGCATCATCGGTCATTATAACCCCCAAATAATCGATCGCTTTCGTGCTCGTGCTTCTCTGAATTTCCTGTCTGTCCGGGGCATAATATGCTGTCTGTTTAAGTTCCTCATTTCTACCATATCTCAAGAGGTGGAATTTCTTCTGACCATTTGTATATTCTGTTTGTGTCCCTCTGCAAGGCCCCACTTCCATATATATATATATATATATATATATATATATATATATATATATATATATATATATATATATATAGGGTATATATAATAATTTATATTCGAAATCATTATTATTGAAAATTAAGGCAAGTACAAAGAATATACGGTTAAAACTATTATACTAACGATATGTACCATTTCAAGTACCAAAATAATCTAAATAATGCCAAAATCAGAGAAAACAAATGAATTTCCTTTCATGGCAAAAATAATTATTGATTTGAAACTGAAGTAAATGAATAAATAACTCTTTGTTTTGAAGTTATTCTTAAGTTAATTAAAGAAAGCAAAAATTTAAATATAAAAATGGATTTTTCTCTAATCCTTTTAGAGGAAATGATGAAAATAGAATATTCACAGAAACGTGAAGTTTCTAATTCTTGCTTGCATTAATCTAATTTTAAGTTTCGAGGTTTGCGATATTACACGGTATTCTGTAAATTCACCAAAACATGAAATACACTATTTCAGTTTAAGCAACACACACACACACACACACACACACACACACACACACACATCGGGCAACGGATCACTCGAAAAGAGGGCCCAAAAACATAGCTTCCCTCGCCAGCTATCTGCAAAGCAGATAGGATCCAGCTATAATTTTGGGGGCCTCTTTCCGAGTGACCCGTTGCCCGCATCGGGCTAACATCATGAAAAAGAAACAAAGAAACACTATAGTGTTTGTAATTGACCATTACTTATTTGGACCATAGGGATTTAATTTTCCCAGAAGAGTTCCTTGTTCCATGCACGGTCTGTGTGTATCATATATATCTATATAATATATATAATATATATATGTGTGTGTGTGTGTGGTGTGTGTGTGTGTTGTGTGTGTGTGTGTGTTGCATAGACTAAAATACTGCCTTATTGAAATACTGTAATACTGTTTCGCGGGTTTTAGTGTTTTTTTTTTAACCATTGGGGATTTGAACAGTTTTACTTAATTTTTTACACGGTTATTGTGTTTTTAATATATATATATAACTGCAAACACGCAGTATAATTAACGTAAAGAACGACGCTTGTATAGGAGATATACCGCGCAAGATGAGAGAGAGAGAGAGAGAGAGAGAGAGAGAGAGAGAGAGAGAGAGAGAGAGTTTTTTTTTTCATAGTTCTTGATTTGATAATAAATGTCAATAAATAATAACAGATTTATTGAAACAATATATTTAGAAACGTGTTGTTTTCCCCTTTCCATTATGTAAAGGTGACACGTTCTGGCATTTCACTGATGAAGTTTGCCATTCATTCTTGAGGGCAATTATCGTGGTGTCTATTTACTTTTGTTAACACGCTCTCTCTCTCTCTCTCTCTCTCTCTCTCTCTCTCTCTCTCTCTCTCTATATATATATATATATATATATATATATATATGTGTGTGGTGTGTGTGTGTATATATGGTGGTGTAGTGGTGTAGTGGTTAGCGTCGCTGATTACGAATCCATCGGCCCCGGGTTCGAAACCCGACGGCAGCCGGCGCGCAGCAAAACCCAGCTGTTCATCCTTCCACACAATAAAGAAAGTGGTTGGTAGATAAATGGGTACCCTAGGTGGCCTAGTGGTTAAGACGCTGGGCTGCTGATGGGGCGTGGTTCGGATTCCACGTTAAACTGTAGGTCTAAGGTGGAGTGAAAAGCTTGACCTTCGTCAGAATAAACAATTCGGGCAGAAGCTAACCAAAGGTTATGCCCATTTCCACTTTTGATGGCTTCGAACCAATGTTTAGGGTCGACCTTTTTTCGACACGTCTGCAGCATCCTGCCTCATTTGAGGTATTTGATGTCAGAGAGAGCTGCTTTCTACTTTCATCCTGCTCTCGTAGCCAGCTACGCATGGCTGGTCAGGGACTTTACCCACGAACCTGTCGAGCTGGTCGCTACGTTGGTGTATTGGAGGTTCCTCAAGACGTTAAAGAGTTTTGGGCCTCGTATTTCGAAAGTATTTTCCATCCTTATTTGTATGATCTCCTTTCCAACAGAAGCTAGGTTAGTGCAGAATGTACCTCTTCTCTCACTTTCGCCTGTTTTTATTTATCTTCTAAAGTTTGGGACATATCGCTCAAGCATATAATTATCGCTCATGTATATTACTGTGTGTCGCTCACGTCTTCTTTCAAAGCAGTAAAATTTTAGGGATTGTAGTCGTGACCAGTAGTCTTCATTTTTCGTTTCGTCTACCTTAGACGCAAAACTCCTTTTTATAGCTTCTATGTTTGCAATGTCTCTTTTTCTGTACGCAGAAAACAAAGACTTCCTGCAACCTTCCATACACAGAAATATTATCTTCTATTGTCTCAAATCACTCAAAAAAGAAGTTTCGAAGACCATTTCTTATATCTAAAGAAGTTGTATATCATTATAAGAAGTTATTATATCATCTGACAAGAAGCTTTAATATAACCAAAGGAAGAAAAACTTCCCCTAGAAGGTACCCTCCAAAAGAAGTTATAAGTTCTAAACTTAGAAGGTTTTATTTGGAGTGTATGGGCTTGTGAGTACTGAGCTTTACTCAGTTATTGGTAGGAATAAACTCTTCCATAATTTTAAAATATTTGCTTTTCTGGTATGGAAGCTCCTCCAGATAATTTCCATTATTTTTCTAGCTGTTATAACTTTAATGTTATTATGGTCTCTAAATTCTACATCTGATGAGGTTATTACTGTACTCTAAAATCATTAATTTGTGGGTTCGGTGATATTTGCTTTTCTTGCAGTATTTTCTGCCCTTTATTCTGTAGCTCCTTGTTTTTACCATATCTTATAAATTTGAAATTTTTCTTCGTTGAACTTTATATTGTTGTCTTCCTCCCCCCTGAATAATGTTTCAATGTCATTTTTATTTTTTCTATGTCATCTTCATTTGATACTTCCTTCCATATCTTTGTGTCATCCGCGAAACACGATACGATACTGTTCTTAATAACTAAATATGCCCTGTAAAAACTGTCCGCTGTGTGTACTTTTCTTAATCGATCCGAACAGTAAAAGAGGACTAAATATACTCTGTAAAATATAAAATACTTCAAAGTCACATATACTCGTATATGTGACTATCGCAGATAGAGAGTAGCTGAAACGATTATCTACTTGACAATCGGTGTCCTCTGGAACTAAGCGAAAAATACAAAGAGTTCATTTCTAGGGTTTAAAGTAAACCTCTCAGTGTATTCTTAGTGCACCTTCGATCTACTCTTTATATACTTTATATCTAGAGTACGTTTAGTCCTTTTTTCCACTCGAATCTAGGGTACGCACAACGGACAGTTTTCAGAGTGTATGTCTGCACTCATTATTATAAAGAGCAAGAGAGCTAATATTGCATACCTTGTGGGACAGAGCTCAAAATTACTGAGATTTCAGATTTGACTCGATTTACTTGTACACTTTGAGTTCTTTGGGTCAAAAAATTAAATGTCTATCGTCTAAGCTTTCCAGTAACTTTTGTTTTTTCAAGTTTGTGTCTATAATATTATGATCAAAATTTATCGAAGGCTTTAGCAAATTCAATATATTCTACAGCTATATTTTAACTGCGACACAAACGATTTCAGTATTTTCTCTTGGTTGGCTATTAACTGTGAGACTTGGTCTTCCAGCCCTGAATCCATGATGGTTCGGACTGAATAATTTCTGTTTTCGTAGGTTGTTAGCGATTTTGTCTCGAATTATACATTCAAGGCACTTTATAAGTTGGGTGGTGAGTACTACTGGGCGATAATTCTAAGACATTGCTCTGGTACTTCCTTTGAATAAAATAGCAATTTTCCCTTTTTTACTGTAGTAGGAAATCTGTGTCCATATTATTTTCTTCACAGTAAGTATAGTGGCTTTTCTACGCTCTTTTCTCATTCCAACGCAAATAAATGTTAAGTAAACTCGAAGGAAACTTATTATTTGAAAAATAAATGCTAAAAACTCTTATCTCTCTCAAGTTAAAAAGTAACGTGAACGTAAAGTGTAAATTCTATGTATGGTAATGAGAATTGCACTAGTTTTAAATTTTCCAAAAGTAACACCAAAAATAGTTGGTTCAGTGACTAGTAAAAAAAATTTTTTTCTATATTCTGAAGGATTATATTTATTATTATTGTTTTTTGTAATCAGTAAGTCCCAAAAAGGCAAAAAAAAATTTCCTTCCTCTTTACAAGTGCATTTTATATTTGTGTTTGCTGTTTATATAATTAAAAAAACTCAATTTCTTTTGGCACATTACGGACAAAAATGATTAAATGACTTCCACTCCAATTTTAAACCAATTATTATTGTAAACGGTTTGACTACGATACTTTTTTTTATTTAGAAATAGGAAAGAATGAGCGCCCTGTAGTAGTTCAATGGTTACGGCGGCGGAATCTGATCGGTGAAGCTCTGATTCGCTCCTACCTGCTGACTCCTGGGTTGGGTTTAGTTGGCCGCTTACCCTGTTATGGTTCGGGATAAAAGTGACCCTTGGGCATGCTTATTCCGGCATCGTATAGAAATGAGCTTTCTGGAAAAACCTTTGAACTTTCTACTTAATTAAACATCGGACACCCAAATATAATATAATAATTGTGAAAAGAAAAAGAATAATGTTTACTTTTTTAACTTACTCATTACAAAATATATAATAAATTTGATAATTCAGTGCATAGAAATTCAACTTTATATTCAACTCGGTCTTGGAACAACTATTTCAGTAATACTTTTGAAAATTTTGAAATTCAAACTAAAAATTGCAATTACGTATAATTTTCTACAGTGTAAAATTTTATGTAGCTCCTTATTTAATGTAGTAAATTCTCTCTAGATTCTTTTTCACTGAAACTAAATTAAGATCAATTTATAGACACACCTAAACTTTCTATGTATCATATTTTTCGGGTGCAAATATTTAATTTATTGTCGTACTTCCGACATCTTTCCTTACAAAGATGAAAACGCCGCTGCCGCCACGTCTATTTTGTATAAATGTGTGAAAAGCTTTTGTGATCTTTTATGGGGCAGAGATCCTTGTTTTGTTTTTTATGCAGGAAGGAGGGGTCAAGGGCGAAGGTCCACAAAATTGCACCCCCAAAGAAGGAAAAGGAGAGAATCGGAATAAAGGTCTCCGAGGCTGTCAAAAACTATACCATCTTTTTTTTTAATTTCGTAAAGAATGTGTAGTGTGTAGTGAGGAATAGAGAGAGAAGCATGTGTTTGAGAGCACGCTGGGCTACTCACAAGGTAGATGAGATACGGATAAAGATTAGCTAAGGAGAACAGTGACAGGAGAAACATGAGTTCCAGCACTCCCTGTCTCCTGCCTAACGTTCCCCTCCATAGTACTTCCCTGGTCGATTGGTGTCTACAATCTCCTCCTTAGATAATAATAATAATAATAATAATAATAATATTATTATTATTATTATTATTATTATTATTATTATTATTAATAATAATAATAAGAAAATAATAATAATAATAGTCCGTTAATTTCAGTTCTGCCGCGTTTTGTGGCACTGGAAATGATCCAGGACATTGCAAAAGAAGAAGAGAGAGGCGACTTCCAACCTTCTCAGTTTCATAAGATTTACATCCACCAGTACGACAACGTTTCGATCCTGTTTGCGGATATTAAAGGCTTTACTGGTAAAGTATCTTTGCAGTAATTTGTGCTATGGCTTAAGGAATATGTTTTTACCTTTAATTTAAACCTTTTTCTTTCGAGTTTAGATTAATATTTTGTAGCTATTCACACTCAGATTTGAAATAGTAATTATTTTAGTCATACGCTACACTCTCATGATGTTATCTTATCCAGTTATGATTCAGTTAGAATATATACATAACCGAAAGCGAAAGCGCGTGCGCGCGCGCGCGCACACACACACACACACACACACACACACACACACACACACACCTATGGCTTCCGTATAAAAATGCGACATTTTCATCTTTTCACTTGCGGATGGCAACATTTAACCTAATCTAAATAACCTAACTAACTTAACCTAATCTAACCAAACCTAACCAAATTTTATTTGTATACACTTTTTAGGATTTATGATACTCAAAAACCAAAAATTGAGTTTAAAACTATAGTGACACCGTTAATGTAGCTACACTCATGTTCATGTCGCGATGAGCTCGGGGTGTGTTGTAAAGACTGTCGCGGTTTCATAGACAAGCCAAGAATACACACACAAATACTCTAACGTTCCAAATTCCTAGAGGTGTGTGTATATATATATATATTATATATATATATATATATACACACACACACACACACACACACATATATATATACATATAGTCCCAGACGTGAATGTTATTTTGCAAAATTTGATCATAAAATATAGCCTTAGATCATTTATCTGACTTGAATAACCTCGACAGACCCGGGTGGCTTCATATTTTTCAAATTTAATGTAATTAGTATAACGCCCGCAAAAATGGCCACACACCCCCGCCCATAGAGGAAGAAGAGAGCCAAAATCAAGGTCCAAGATTTACGAGATGCCTGGACACTCTGCGTTTGAAAGGTTATAAACAGAGGGAAAGATGGAGTGAGGAAGATTGAAAATACAAATGAAACCTTGCATTAGAGAGTTGGACAGAAAAGGAATGAGAATTTGTCGAAAGTCTGGTACTGCGTGCTGTCCTTAAAGGAACAGGCACGCAGTTTAGAGAATTCAGAAGAGTAGTGGCCGTTATAATATCGATAGTAAAGAGGCAACACAGAAGTAAAGAAAGAAGGATTGAAGACAATCAGTAAGAGGTCGAGAATTGGTGAGACGCAAACCTTTGCTTCCATCCGGTCAAGTAAGGCCGTGTGAGTTGAGCCACCCCACACATGGGAAGCGTACTTCATACATTGTCGGACAAGACCCCTGTACGGAGACAGTAACTGAGTAGGGTAAAGAAACTGTGAACCGGTGCAGCACACCTAACCTCTTACAAGCTGATTTAGAAAAAGAGTATATGTGATCTTTCCAGGAAAGATCACGAGAAAAGGAAACGCCAAGAATGTTAAGAGAAGAAGAAGTATTGAGATGTGTTTTGTTGAAGATAAGGGGATAGTAGTGTGGAAGACTGTGACGAGTAGACAGATGAAGGAACCCAGTTTTTGAAGCACTGAAAGCCACAAGGCTTTCTCTACCCCAGTCAGAGATAGTAGAAAGTTCAGAGATCAGGTGCACCAAAGTCATCCTACGCGAATCATGGAGTGACTGTTGAGAGGAACGCTTTGTGAAGCGGGTGGAGAAGTGAAGACTGGAATCATTGGCATAAGAGTGGATAGGACAGGAAGTGCGACTTAATGGATCATTAATAAATAAAAGGAAAAGAGTGGGTGACAGGACAGAACCCTGAGGAACACAATTATTAATAGCTTTAGAAGAGCAGTGGCCATCTACAAACGCAGCAAAAGATCAAAGAACGACCAGAAAGGAAATCAAAGATGAAGGCACAGATAGAAGGGTAGAAACCGAAGGAGGGCAGTTTGGAAATTAAGGATTTGGGCCAGACTTTACCAAAAGCTTTGAAATGTAGCAAAGGTTTCAGCGAAATATATATATATATATATATATATATATATATATATATATGAACAGTTAATGGAACAACCAGCATTCTCAAGTGCAACGGCCTTCTAAGCAAACCGATCAGAAACCAACGAAATCCTTCTGACGACGACCAATATATCGAACACAAAGGCTATTAACCCTCTAAATTTAATATATATAAATATACAAGGACTGTACACTGAAAAACAGATTGCAACTTATACCACTTACAAAATTTAGTTCTGGAAACCAATATAGATATTATATGCTTAATGGAGACACACTTGTATAAATGTGGAAAAGTCTGTGACAATTTCATTGCAGAAACTAAAATAGTAATGAAGGACTACAACATATTTAGAGCAGATAGATTTGCTAGAGGAGAGGGTTGTTGTATTTACATGAAAAACACATATACGGATGGAGTGAAAGTAAAGAAATCAAACATTTTAAATTTATATTTCAGAAGCAAAGTAACTAAATCTAATCATCATGCCCATGTACGCTGTACAGACCACCAAACACACAAAAAAGTGAATTTCAGTTCGTTACAAATTAAAATGAAAACCTGGAAATCACTTACAACAACTGAACCAAATATATTAATGTGTGGGGATTTTAACTTTCCATTCATAACATGAAAGCAAAATGAAGAAGTTATTTACGTTGAGAAGTTCCACACCAACATTACAAAAGACGACAGAGCTAAAGCAAATATGTTATGATATACAGGGTGTCCGAGAATTATCTGTACAAGTTTTGGCTGTTATTAAAAGTCAACCATGAAGTGTAGAAATTCCAGTTTTGTCCCATTTACAGAGAATCTCATTACGTTTTTTCTGATACCAAGTTTTGACAAGTTTTTTAGAAATTCCAGTGTGTCCGAACATTATCTGTACAATTTCATCTTTTAATAAAATTCTTGATAACACACGTAAAATTCTTTAACAAGATATTTAGAATCTGTATTTTTAAAAGTTTCTTTTATTAAAGTAACGTTGTTACAAACATTCGATATGTGCACCATCAGTGATTCGCAAAACATCCAATCGATAATCCAAATGTTGCCATGTACGCTGCAGCATATCCACATCAATTCGTTCAATAGCAGCTGTGATTCTTGCTTTTAAATCATCAATGTCTGTCACCCGCGTACAAAAAAGAAAAAACTTGTCAAAACTTGTTATCAGAAAAAACTTAATGAGTTTCTCTGTAAAATGGGACAACACTGGAATTTCTACACTTCATGGTTGACTTTTAATAACAGCCAAACATTGTACAGATAATTCTCGGACACCCGGTATATTATAGAAAATTAAGGGCTTACCTAGGAAAATTCTGATGCGAGTTGAAAGCAGAATGTTTTGGATTTAATTCTGACAAATGACAGTGACATGGTAATAAATAAAAATATAATGCAAACCAATTTTTCTAATTTTCATAACAATCCATATAAAATGAAGTTAAAAACCAGGAGGCCTAACTGCCCTAACACTCCCCTAAAGAAGAAATAAATATTTGCAGGATCGAAGAAATAGATTGAGCAAATATATAAATGAAGAATTAAAGGAAATAGACTAGGAATTGATACTTCGGGGGAAAATACAACTTATAATAGAAAACGTAACTAAACCCATATTGCTGAAACACTTTTCCAAGAGACAAAAAAGAGAACGTAACAAATTCGTGACAATAATCTGAACGTTATTTAGATAAGGGAAACAAGCCGGAAAAATATTTACAAATGCTAAGCAGATGCAAGGATACTCAAGCGAGAAAAAAAATACGGGAAATACAAATGGATCTAAAGCAAACATTCATCGGCAAATCGAACGAGAAGAATAACGGAGTAGCACAAAAAATAACAGAAAATATTTCTACACCTTTGCAAAAAGGAAAAGGAAATGTGCAGAAAGTGTTGGTCCTTTAAAAGGTGGTGTAAACGAATATACAAATGACCCAGAAAAAATTAGCGAAATGCTTAAGGAATAATTTAACTGTTCAGCTCGCCTGAGCCCGAGATGAAAATAGAAAATGCAGATGAATTCAGAACTCACGAACTAAAGGCAATACATTTTCATCTAAAATGTCCTGATATTTCTTCGAATTCAAGATTCCACTAATGACAACAAGCTTCGTTGGACCAGCAGCACTAAAGCATCCACAAAGAAGCAAACTACCATCACCATGTTTAACTGTAGGAAGGATGTTTTTTCCTCGAATACAGTATTTGATTTTCTTCAAATATACCGTTGTCGTTGTTCCCGAATAATTCAATTTTGGTCTTGTCTGTCCAGCGAACTTCCAGAATGCAAATCCATCATTTTGATAATCTTTGGCGTACTTTATGCGAGCTTCTTTGTGCGCTTTTCGTAGCAGAGGCTTTTTTCGTGCGACTCTTCCATGCGGACCATTCTTTCTCAATGTACAACGAACAGTAGAAGGATGGACATCAATCTTAGACAGTGTTAATATTCCGCAAATATTACCTGCAGTTACTCGTGGATTCACAGCAGCCATTCTTTCAATCCGCGTAGCTGTACATTCTGAAATCTTGCAAGGTTCGTCTACACCTTGGTAGAGTTTTGATTGTTTCATGCGGACCATTTTTTTCTCAATGTACGAGTACAACGTACAATAGAGGGATGGACATCAATCTTAGTCTTAATGTTTAGCAAATACCAGCTGGATTTACAGTAGCCATTCTTTCAATCCACCTAGCTGTAGGTTCTAAAATCTTGCAAGGTCTTCCCAACCTTGGTAGACTTTTGATTGTTCCAAAGTCTTTCCATTTCTTTATAACTGCAGCAACGTTTGTAAGTGGAATTCGAAGTTCTTCTCCTATCTTCCTATAACTCTTTCCAGACTCGTATGCATCGAGTCTGGAAAGTCATAGAAAGTCTCTTAGTCATAGAAAGATTTCTTAAGATCTGTAGACCATTGCTTCTCAACCTTTTTTATTTAACAGCACATTTTCTACTTATCTCGACCCTCGCAGCACACCGAATCGAATATACACCATTATTATAATTACAAAATATATATAATCATGAATATTATAAGAAAATAGTAGCTTGAAATTAGTAAAATACAGTGATGTATCTTATTTTCCTCATTTCTTGCAGAAATCTCCTTCCTGTTATATCTCCCTATGTAATTGCAACACAGTATATATACACACACACACTTTTTTTAGCGGTAGTTTAATTTATTACAATTACAAAAGTCTGGCTTGAATCTGGTTAGTAACAAGCTGTATTTTTATATGAGACTGTATAATAATTTTAAGTTTCGTATATGTTTTATTCACATATTATTTACTTATTAAAATTCAAATACACGTTTTATTATCTATCTTTGTATCTATCTATCTATATATATAATGTTGTTTTAGCTTTGGCAAGCACTTGCAGCGCCCAAGAACTTGTGAGGCTTCTGAATGATCTTTTTGCTCGATTCGACAAATTGGCATCGGTAAGTTACAATTCAATTATAAACCGAAAACACACACACACACACACACACACTATATATATATATATATATATATATATATATATATACACTGTATATACAAACTCAGAATGGTCCCCTTAGAAACTTATATGTTAAACACAGACCGTGCATGGAACAAAGAATTCTTCTGGGAAATTACATCCACCATAGTTCGAACAAGTAATGATAAATGACAAATACTATAGTTTTTCTTTTCATGATGGAAAGCCCAACGTGGGCACCGGGTTACTTGCAAAGAGGCCCCAAAATGTAGCTTCCCTCATCAGCTATCTGCAAAGCAGATAGGATCCAGCTTTGGGACAAGATCCTATCTGCTTTGCAGATAGCTGGTGAGGGAAGCTATATTTTGGGGCCTCTTTGCGAGTAACCCGGTGCCCACGTTGGGCTTTCCATCATGAAAACGAAAAACTATAGGATTTGTCATCTATCATTACTTATTCGAACTATAGTGGATGTAATTTCCCAGAAGAATTCCTTGTTCCATGCACGGTCTGCGTTTAACACACTATATAATATATATATATATATATATATATATATATAATATGATAGTCGATATACATTTTATCCTTTATTTTAGGAATGAAAGAATGATTAACAGTACCTTTGAGAGCTTTACAAGAAAGTATTATATACGGTATATGTTACAGTCAAAGTGTGTAACCAGCCATTTCGCGAAATGGCTGTTTCACTTGGTCATTTCGCGAAATGACTAAACTCTTCAGCCATTACGCAAAGTGGCTGAAATTCCACCTTGGTCATTTCGTGAAATGGCTAAAATGACTTTTGTCATGAATTCATAGAAATACATCCACAGGTCTGTTCAAATAAGTGAGAAACACTGTTCAAATATACATTTGAACACATTTGAACATTTGAACACATTTGAATTTGAATTTTCAATATAGAAGTTTTCAAATACTAACCGGGCCTTCAATGTTATTCCGATGTCTGCCATTGAAGGCCCAGTTAGGTCAACTGTATGCCCTTGACAATTGGTTAGGTTAAGTCGTGTTATTTTCGTTAAAACTAACGAAAATAACACAACTTAACCTAGCCAATTGTCAAGAGCATACAGTTGACCTAATCGTGCAAATGATCTGGTACGAAATTACCAAGGTGGAATTTCAGCCATTTCGCGTAATGGCTGAAGATTTTAGTCATTTCGCGAAATGACCGAGTGAAACAGCCATTTCGCGAAATGACTAAAAGTTTCAGCCATTACGCGAAATGGCTGGTTGCACACTTTGACTGTAACATATACACACAGTATATACAGAGAGTGGACAAAAGTAAACAGACACCTTCAGTTTTCCTATAGTTTTTAATTTGATAATGAAAGTTAATAAATAATAACAGATATATTGAATCACTTTATTTGGAATTGTGTTGCTTTCCCCTTTCCATTATGTAAAGCTGACACACGTTCTGACATTCCATTGATGAACTTTGCCATTTCTTCTTGAGGACAGTCATCGTGGTGTCTATTTACCTTTGTCAATCCTTTGTGTGTGTGTGTGTGTATATATATATATATATATATATATATATATATAATTATGCGGGTTGCTTCTACAGAGCTTCAATTTAATATTTAGAGAAATCCAATGACAAGGAGAAATGTAAATGCCATGAAAAGTCTTCTTTATGCGCAACGTTTCGAGCAATACGCTCATCTTCAGGCTGTTTAATAACAATGTGAAATTAAAATCAATATTGAATGAAAAACAAACAGAAATTTCTATAACCTATTCGTAAAGACAAATTTTAAAAGACTGAGAAAAGAGGGTTAATTCTAAGTTATACAGATTTACATATCAAAATTAAGAAGTTATTTTTAAATACATGTAGTAAATGTGAAATTAATACACTGGAAAAATTACCAATAGTACACTGGAACAATGGAGCTATCTACCTTACAGCAGTATCCGAGGCGACTAATTTGAGCAGAGGAGACGGGAATGAAAGATGGCGAGGGAGATAGGGGAAGGAGGGATTATAAGGAATTGGGGAAGGAGGAGGGATCATAGCAAATTGAGAGGGACGGACGATGAGTCAACATTCAGACTAGGGGACAATGCTTTAATGAAAAGGATTCTAAAATTCTTAGTGAGTTGGGACAAGTATTACAACCAAGAATTTTAAAATTGTCTAAAGTGACATCAATTTTGCATTTGATGCTATGTTCACGTATCTGGAGGCTTCCTTAGTTTTTAAAATTTTACCTGTTCGGCCACTTATTCCCATATGCGAATAAAATCTAGCCCTGAGAGAGCGAACAGTGCTGCCGATGTAATTCCCAAGGAGACACCTAGGGCAGGTAAATAAATATACAACACCGCTACGCAACGAGTCAGGGGTTCGATCCTTCGCTGAGAAAAAGCTACCTAAAGACGTTTTATTAATAAATATGATGCGGAAATCAGTATGATAAAAAAATTTCCTTAACAATTTTGTAAATTTAAGCTTAAATTCCTTATTCAAGGACCCATTTCAGGTACCAAGAAATATTTTATATCCTTCGGCACTGTAATACATGGAAGTTGAGGGCTATAAACATTATTTAAGAAGGATCTAATTAGTTTGTCTACATATTGAACAGGAAAACTATTATTAGTAAAGTATGATCTTAGATTATTAAATTCATCATTAAGTAAGGTAAAATTAGAGGTCAAATTATATCCTCTGAACAGGAGAGTTTTAATACAAGACATCTTATAGTTGAAATCAGTAAAACTAAAAAAATTCATGCCCAAACCAGTGAAAGTGGGTTTCCTAAACTGATGTAGTAATAGAATCACCGTTTTTCGAAATTAAAAGATCTAAGAAGGGGAGGGAGCCATTTTGCTCAGTTTCCATTGTATACGTTATATTGGGGTGCAAAGAATTTAGGAAGTTAAAGAATTGTTGCGCTTGTACCGCATTATCAAAGACTGCTATCGAATCATCAACGAAGCGTCGATAGAAAATTGGCTTGAGATGAGTGGGAGATTGTCTAAAAATTACACTTTCTAAATGAGTCATAAAAAAGTCAGCTGCTAACGGTCCGACTGGTGATCCCATCCCTACCCCATCAATTTGTTGGTAAACCTTATTGTTGAAAGTGAAATAGCATTGTTTGAAGACCAATTCTAAAAGTTCCTTCAAATGAGACAATGAAAAACCATGAAAATTATCAACTGAGCTAAAAACCCTATCTAAAATAATGGCAATAGTTTCAGATACAGGTACATTTGTGAAAAGTGACTTTACATCAAAACTGACAAAAAACTTTTTTGAATCGAAGTTTTTACCCAGGAGTTCTTTTTGGAATTCAAACGAGTTATTTATAGTGTAACATTTTTCGCAAAGGGGGACAGGAGACGAACAACAAATTTTGCCAATTGAAAGGTGGGTAAGTTATACGAAGCTAAAATAGGACGGAGAGGTGTTCCAGCTTTATGGATTTTAGGCAGACAGTATAATTGAGCAAGATTAGCACCAGATGCGAACAACTGAGAGTAAGTATCATTTTTTATTATCTTTAAGGACTTTAGTCGTGACAGAAATCTATTAACCTGGTCTTCTAACCTTACAATGACTTTATTTACAGGTTCTAGAATTTGTTTGAATTTAGTAAGATCACTTAGGATTTCATTAGTTTTGTTTATGTAGTCCGATTTATTCAAAATAACCACTCCGTTACCCTTGTCTGGTCTAGTCAAATACTGTCTGCCTAAAATCCATAAAGCTGGAACACCTCTCCGTCCTATTTTAGCTTCGTATAACTTACCCACCTTTCAATTGGCAAAATTTGTTGTTCGTCTCCTGTCCCCCTTTGCGAAAAATGTTTACACTATAAATAACTCGTTTGAATTCCAAAAAGAACTCCTGGTAAAAACTTCGATTCAAAAAAGTTTTTTGTCAGTTTTGATGTAAAGTCACTTTTCACAAATGTACCTGTATCTGAAACTATTGCCATTATTTTAGATAGGGTTTTTAGCTCAGTTGATAATTTTCATGGTTTTTCATTGTCTCATTTGAAGGAACTTTTAGAATTGGTCTTCAAACAATGCTATTTCACTTTCAACAATAAGGTTTACCAACAAATTGATGGGGTAGGGATGGGATCACCAGTCGGACCGTTAGCAGCTGACTTTTTTATGACTCATTTAGAAAGTGTAATTTTTAGACAATCTCCCACTCATCTCAAGCCAATTTTCTATCGACGCTTCGTTGATGATTCGATAGCAGTCTTTGATAATGCGGTACAAGCGCAACAATTCTTTAACTTCCTAAATTCTTTGCACCCCAATATAACGTATACAATGGAAACTGAGCAAAATGGCTCCCTCCCCTTCTTAGATCTTTTAATTTCGAAAAACGGTGATTCTATTACTACATCAGTTTATAGGAAACCCACTTTCACTGGTTTGGGCATGAATTTTTTTAGTTTTACTGATTTCAACTATAAGATGTCTTGTATTAAAACTCTCCTGTTCAGAGGATATAATTTGACCTCTAATTTTACCTTACTTAATGATGAATTTAATAATCTAAGATCATACTTTACTAATAATAGTTTTCCTGTTCAATATGTAGACAAACTAATTAGATCCTTCTTAAATAATGTTTATAGCCCTCAACTTCCATGTATTACAGTGCCGAAGGATATAAAATATTTCTTGGTACCTGAAATGGGTCCTTGAATAAGGAATTTAAGCTTAAATTTACAAAATTGTTAAGGAAATTTTTTTATCATACTGATTTCCGCATCATATTTATTAATAAAACGTCTTTAGGTAGCTTTTTCTCAGCGAAGGATCGAACCCCTGACTCGTTGCGTAGCGGTGTTGTATATTTATTTACCTGCCCTAGGTGTCTCCTTGGGAATTACATCGGCAGCACTGTTCGCTCTCTCAGGGCTAGATTTTATTCGCATATGGGAATAAGTGGCCGAACAGGTAAAATTTTAAAAACTAAGGAAGCCTCAGATACGTGAACATAGCATAAATGAAAATTGATGTCACTTTAGACAATTTTAAAATTCTTGGTTGTAATACTTGTCCCAACTCACTAAGAATTTTAGAATCCCTTTTCATTAAAGCATTGTCCCCTAGTCTGAATGTTGACTCATCGTCCGTCCCTCTCAATGCTATGATCCCTCCTCCTTCCCCAATTCCTTATAATCCCTCCTTCCCCTATCTCCCTCGCCATTTTCCCGTCTCCTCTGCTCAAATTAGTCGGCCTCGGATACTGCTGTGTAAGGTAGATAGCTCCATTGTTCCAGTGTACTATTGGTAATTTTTCCAGTGTATTAATTTCACATTTACTACATGTATTTAAAAATAACTTCTTAATTTTATATGTAAATCTGTATAACTTAGAATTTAACCCTCTTTTCTCAGTCTTTTAAAATTTGTCTTTACGAATAGGTTATAGAAATTTTCTGTTTGTTTTTCATTCAATATTGATTTTAATTTCACATTGTTATTAAACAGCCTGAAGATGAGCGTATTGCTCGAAACGTTGCGCAATAAAGAAGACTTTTCATGGCATTTACATTTCTCCTTGTCATTGGATTTCTCTAAATATATATATATATATATATATATATATATATATATATATATATAACTGTATATATATATATATACTGAAAGTGCTATTTGAATAGAATTGCGTCGATTTTTCACTGCAAGCCAATTGTGCTTGTTGCATGCTGAACAATAGACCAACAATTTGTAGGGATAAAGAATTGAAAAACCTAAAGGGAAATGGTTGCATGGAATAACGGTACGGAATTTATCTATCGCAGAAGAAATAAGCAAAAAGGAAAAGGTTAAAACCACATCCACAAATTTTGTAACTTGATTTCGATTTGGATTCCTCAGCGTGTCGATATTATTAAACACAAGCTTGTCTCCCTCTACAGTAGACTACAGAATCGTTTATTGTAAACGATCTCAACTTTAATTTAACTCCTTTATGAATATGCAAGTGTATAAATAACTATATACACACACACACACACATATATATATCTCTTATATATATATATATTATATATATATATATAATATATATATATATATATATATATATATATATATATAACATTTATTTGATAGGGTTTCATAAAAAGGAAATACAGTTATTTAATTCTATAATAATTAATTTAAAATAATGTATTCGACAAATTGGGTAAATTTAATATTTGATCATTTCAACTTTTTTAATTAAAATTCTTCAAAAGAGTTGGTTTGATGTCACATCTGCAGAAAATATGATCTCTCCACTTTCCAGAAAATATTTAGCATTTTCTCTCTCTTCTCTCTCCTCTCTCTCTCTCTCTCTCTCTCTCTCTCTCTCTCTCTCTGTCATGGAAATTATTTAGCATTATTTATTATTCAGAGTACAGCAGGGGTTGGGAATTGCATTAATTCCTTGCAAACCTTCGTACATTGTGATAAAATATGTAATGACCTAATGAGAGTTCGAAGAACTTTCGTATGTTTTAGCCGGGTTATCTCGTGGTAAATGTCGTAACACCCCATCCCGTTGATCAACGAAGTTAATCGATATTGAATCTGGAGAGGAATTGGATGGGAGACCGTTCTGAGTCCTCTGCGCCCAGATTATGTAGGTCTCCTTCGTCATATGACCTCACAGTTGCGAAGGAGATTAAACAACCCCATCATCTTATCTTTTAGCTTTTCGAGTGCTCTTAAAACCATCCTACGTGACGTTGTTTTTTTTCTACGGGTCTCTCCTTGAACATTCATCCCACATAGCACGAACACTTAACCCACAAATATAAAGAAGTAACAACTCCCCCTTATACTAGGGCCAGTGGTTCAGTGTGGTAACACCGTTTCCCTATAAGCGAAGGGAAGACACTAAGGTAGGAGGTTCGACTCCCGATAGTGCTAGTAATGAATTAGAAAACAAGTTCCTAATTTCAAAGTGATCCCTAGAATCATCCAGACAACACACCAACAACAATAATAATGATAAATACTAATACTAATAATAACAATATTAATAATAATAATAACAATACTAATAATAATAATAATAATAATAATATTATTATTATTATTAATAATAATAATAATAATAACAACAATATTAATAATGATAATAATAATAATAACAATATTAATAATAATAATGATAATAACAATATTAATAATAATAATAATACACAATATCATTAATAATAATAATAACAATATTAATAATAATAATAATAAAAATGAAATTTCTGAACATGAGATATCCAACTATAATTAAATTAAAAATAAATTAAATGCAAATAAATTAAATATTTCAACTTCAAAGATGAGTTCGCCCAAATAAATTTTATCAGTATAGGAAGGAATAGTGTTATTTGAACGAACATTCGCACAGTAATCAATTCCCTTCATAAATTTTATTAATCAATGTGAAAACTTTCAACTTCCACATTTTTACATTTCAAATTTTTTAAATGCTTTTCCTTAGCTCACTCCACAGCATACAGAATTTGTTACTCATATACCGGAGCTAAAATGATGTTAAAAAGTTTTATTACTCAGTAAAATGATCAAATAATTTTGTTTTAGTTTCATAAATTGAATATCAATAT
>JAJOZX010010472.1:0-139199 GCA_023014485.1 Bathynomus jamesi
GGAATCCGGTTTCTTATGTTCCTCTGGGTTCAATCCGATGGCATTGCAAATGGCATAAAAGTATTGTACCCATACATTACATACATTAGCTAAGACTCCATTTCCTATTCTTCATGGGGCGGGGGCACGAGGCTTTTAAATTATCTAATTATTTATATCCTTTTTATATATATAATAACTATGTATTAAAAGTGGTTTATTTCATTGCGAGTAATAATAATAATAATAATAATAATAATATAATAATAATAATAATGTTTGGGACTGTTCAACCTTCGTAATCGCAAAGGTCATGTGACAGAGGGGACCTACAGCTTTGAGTGGGATCCGAACAATCTACGAGTCATTACATCATCGGAACACAGAAGACGGTCACCCATCCAACTAATGAATAGACCCAGCGTCGCTTAATTTCGTTGATCTTCCATAAAGGAAGCGGTGGAACTATTTGGCTCCGACGTAGCCCATACGTGTTTGAATTCTGATGAAGGGACTTTGTCCTGACGAAGATAAACTAAGGAATTTTTCTCATTAATCTTCAGCATAAGCCATACTTACACTTCCTTAAGAGAAAACCGAAAGTAAACGGGGGGGGGGGGACAATCGCGGTAGGAACACTTTAGGAACTTGTGGTTACTGTCAGCTTCCAAATACACTTTCATATCTGACTTAAGTGAATAAACTATATCTTGTCCAATAAAATGGGTATGGGTAATGAGGGCATTGGTTTACTTAATATTTACCCAGAGAATCAACATGGCTTTTATGAACAATTAGGTTTACAATATAAAGTACATAAAACAAAGAGAACTTATTAAAAAATTAAACAAATTATGTTGATAAAGAAACATTTTTGGAGAGCATTACGTTCTGCCAGGAGTGACTCCTGCAGAGGCAAACACGCTCCCAATGTAAAGAGGTGAGGACAAAGGTAACTCTGCTTTCCCGTGTGCCAACTTGGAACACTGTTGAATTGTGGTTACTTGCCGCTTCCAAGCATTGTCTAATTCCCTGCGTTTTTTGCGATTTTCTCTTATACAGGCTGTTCCATTTATCTTGCACTTTTTCTGGTTAACATACCATTTACATGGTCTCAAGATAAATGGACACCCTATGTATATACATATACTGTATATATATATATATATATATATATATATATATATATAATATATATATATATATATATATATATATAATATATATATATATATATATATATATGTGTATATATATATATATATATATATAAGAGAGAGAGAGAGAGAGAGAGAGAGAGAGAGAGAGTGGAGGGTGTTCCATTTATCTTGATAAAACAAAAGAAATCTACACAAAAAAAATTTAGAATCAAAGGTTATATATAAAATGTTCGAAATTATTAGTGAGATTCCTGTCCAACTTGAATGACATCCAAAGAACTCGGAAGAACAAGTCATGAGCAATGAATGAAGAAAACCTTCATTTAGTTGTTCTGTCCTTTCCAGAGCTGTTTTGAACTGTTTCTGAATTCCTTTCCAGAATTTGAACTGTTTTGTTCAAAATTTAAAAAAAAAAACAAAAAAAATTCGTACAAAACGCTTCGTTAACATATATATATATATATATATATATATTATATATATATATATATATATATATATATATAATACTACAGTTTTGTTTTTAATTATATATTCTGTGGATTTTTTTTTTAATGCATTGAACACGAACAATAGATAACGTTTTGATATAATTGGAAGTTTTTTCTTATCGAGTTTGTGTAATTCCTTGACGCGTATAAGGAAGAAGTGAGGTGTTGATCGTTCACTGAATAGAATGGAGAAACAAAAGCCCACACTCAGGTATTCAGACCTTCAATGCCTATAAGCGAATCGAGTGAAGAAACTTGATGAATGAGAGACTCTCTCTCTCTCTCTCTCTCTCTCTCTCTCTCTCTCTCTACGAGATGTTAACTTTCTTTTTATACGAGAGATTTTTGCAGGATAAAGCCCGATCCAGTAAAATTTATTATTGTCGTTAATTATAAGCAAAAGTGTTTTAACTTACAAACGAAAGCAACCAACCATATTGGTACATGGTATGAGAACGCATTAAAAAAAAAATAATGACTATAAATGAAAACCATTTTATCCCCCATCAAATTCCCCCCTCCCCCTCCCCCCTCATACCCACTTATCCGATGAATTTGTATCCAGGTTACCTAAAGAATGAATGTACTCTAGTATGACTTGACTCGGAAAATTCTCAAATTTCATAGAGAATTCTTCAAGTATGACATCAAGAATTCACAGAAGAATTTCAGAGAATTAAAAGGTAAAAGATTTTAGTCCAACAGAATTTGAATTTCCTGTACAAATTCCTCTCTTTGATTTAATGCTAAAATGTTACAGGTTCTCGAAATAGTATTAGGATAATATTATAAAGGAAGGATAAGGGAAATACCTGTAGTCTTCGAGTGAATTCTTTGACGAACACTTCTAAACTTGGGTATTTACAAATTTACAACATAGTAAAAATGATTCGTTGTAAAAGTGAGGGAATAAATGTATTATAATTAATTATATTACTTGAATAAAAAGTTAAAATT
The DNA here is from genome assembly GCA_023014485.1 of Bathynomus jamesi. Taxonomy (NCBI): domain Eukaryota; kingdom Metazoa; phylum Arthropoda; class Malacostraca; order Isopoda; family Cirolanidae; genus Bathynomus; species Bathynomus jamesi. The sequence goes on from JAJOZX010010472.1 coordinate 2,588, forward strand.
TAATGCTAAAATTTTAATCAGAATTTTAATTTTTTTTTAGACTTGTTTTTATATGTAATTTAATGCATAATTTCTGTATTATATATTATGTATTATTCTACAATTATCAATTGATAATCAGTTCTCTTATGAGGATGTAGCTTTATCGATGCTAGCCCATACTAGGCCTCTGAACTCGTATAATGCTCAATTTATATGAAAACAGAAAGAAACATACCATAAAAATGTAATAATTGTCTCGTACAGTGTAGCTTCCATTGATTCAATTTCTGCTGTACACACAAAAATGCTTCATAAAGCCTTCATATTAACTCCACTAATAAAATGCCTACGTTCATATATGCATGTTACAGTTTATAATATATATATATATATATATACCTTTGGTTAGCTTCCGCCCGAACTGTTCATTCTGACGAAGGTCAAGCTTTTCACTCCACCTTAGACCTACAGTTTAACGTGGAATCCGAACCACGCCCCATCAGCAGCCCAGCGTCTTAACCACTAGGCCACCTAGGGTACCCATTTATCTACCAACCACTTTCTTTATTGTGTGGAAGGATGAACAGCTGGGTTTTGCTGCGCGCCGGCTGCCGTCGGGTCTCGAACCTGGGGCCGATGGATTCGTAGTCAGCGACGCTAACCACTACACCACCGAGGTGTGTATAATATATATATATATATATAATATATATATATATATGATGAATAAAACCACGAAGGAAAGGAAACACAAAAACGGTGCTCAAGCGCTTTCGTCTAATGACATCCTCAGGATGTCATTAGACGAAAGCGCTTGAGCACCGTTTTGTGTTTCCTTTCCTTCGTGGTTTTATTCATCATAAATATTTTTCACGTGTTACTTTCGTGAAATAATTTTCATATATATATATATATATATAGTAGACGCCGGATTTAGTGTCTCCGGATATTGTGTCTCGCCGCTTATTGTGTCTCAAAACTAGGAAACAGTTACATTTACATGGTAATTGCTATGGATAGAGTGTCTCTGATTACGCTTATAGTCTCTTTTCAGCTAGTATAGTGTACTTGGCAGCTCTAGTTTACACTTGTATTTGTGATGCCGTGCTGTTTACAGGCTTACTAAATGGCCATGGAAGGAAAATGTTTTGTTTTAATGTAAAATGAACATAGTTTTGATGTTTCAGTTGAATTGTAAAAACAATTTTAATGATAAATTGCATAATAAAGGTGTTTATGTTGTAAATATATTGATATACAGTACATATTCACTATTTTTAACTTTGCAACCCTCGAGAGACCAAATTGTGGATATAATGTCTCATCAGATAGAGTGTCCTTTTAGCTTGGCACCGAGTGGGACACTATAAACGGCGTCTACTGTATATATATATACAGGGCCGGCCTTAGGGCAAGGCGAGCTAGGCAGCCGCCTAGGGCCCCGCGCCTAAGAGGGCCCCGCGCTGCCAGCGGGGCTGGGCAAATAAATTTTTTATATATTTCGCTTCCAACAGATTCCCCGACTCACGGCGGCTGTCATAGGAAAGGGGAAAATTAAGGACAGTTTTAATGAAATATAAAACCATTAGTATATTACAAATTTATTGAGTGTACCATTTTTTAACAATTCCTGTGACGGTAGCATCAGGAGAAAGAAGCTTCTCAAAATTAAAATTAATTAAAAACTGCTTAAGGTCTAATATGGGCCAAGATAGGCTAAATAACCTTGGAATATTGTCAATTGAACATGAAAAAGCAAGGGTTTAAATTTTGAACCCCTTTTAATGGAATTTTCAGAAAGAAGGTTAGAAAAATTAGTCTTTAAAATCTATTATAAATTTATAAAGTATGGTATTTTTTAGTATTCTTAATGAAAGCATTTTTTTTGTTATTCTTAATATTATTAGACAGATGTCTACAATAAATGTATAGCCCTTCAGATTATTTTTTTGCCTTTTTACTATGAACTAAAATCTTTTCTGGAGTGGGGCCCCGTATTATCAAAATGCCTAGGGCCCCGCACTTGTTAGGGCCGGCTCTGTATATATATATATATATAAAACCTGTGGTTAGCTTCCGCCCGAATTGTTCATTCTGACGAAGGTCAAGCTTTTCACTCCACCTTAGACCTACAGTTTAACGTGCAATCCGAATCACGCCCCATCAGCAGCCCAGCGTCTTAACCACTAGGCCACTAGAGTATATATATATATATATATATATATATATATATATATATATATATATATATATATATATACACAAAATATTAGCTTACTGTATGCTTAGGTCTATCCTAGAAGCCAAGAATAACCTAATATTCGTATTGGAAGACAACAGACGACCCAACAACTTGGGAACTCGCAATGGAGTGCATGTTTTTTTTTGTCAGTTAAAGATAATAACCTGCTTTTTCTTAACAAAACAAATAATTACACTTGAGTTTATTTCATTTTAATAATTACGTCACTTACGTAAGAGGGAATATCCCAGTGGGTCTTCGTATACTCCCTACCATCGAGTTTTCTCTTTTCTTCTGGCCAAGGCTATGTCGTAACTACGTTGCGACACCGCTTTCCGTAAATTCTCGTAAGATCAGAGGGTTTAAACAGCGTTGGGTCTGTTCAGTAATTGGATGGATGATCGTTCTCCGCGTTCAGATGATGTAGTGACCCGTAGATAGTTCGGATCCTCTGAAAGCTGTGGGTCTCCTCCCTCTCACACGACCACTGCCGTTACGAAAGAGGTCAAGCAACACCAAACACAGTAATTATTATGCCCTGGCTTCATTCATACAACAACAACAACAACAACAACAACAACAAAACAACAACAACAACAACAACAAAACAACAACAACAACAACAGTTAAGTTTAATTACGTAAAGGATTATTTTATTCTATTTTATTTCTATTAAATTCATCATAAGTGCAATAATTTGCAGTCTTTAGAATTAAAAGGCTTAAATACTGCGCAAAAGTATGTTTTTTACTCTTCTATTTACAGTTTGTTGTACATAAAACCACACACACACACACACACACACACACACACACACACACAACACACACACACACAGAGGGTTGACAAAAGTAAATAGACACCACGATGTGTGTCCTCAAGAAGAAATGGCAAAGCTCATCAATGGAATGCTGGAACGTGTGTCAGCTGTACATAATACAAAGGGGGGAAAAGTAACACGATTCTAAATATATTAATTCAGTAAATTTGTTATTATTTATTGACTTTTATTATCAAATAAAAAAATATCTGGAAAAAACGAAGGTGTCTATTTAATTTTGTCAATCCTCCGTATATGCGCGCTTCCAAACAGAATTGAACGAGTTAACAACAGTATATACTAAATTCGTTCGTTTCAAAACGAACTTCAGCTGTCGGAAAATGTCGCAGACAGAGTCAGAAGGGAAACTTCATTTCAAAATTGAATATTTTGTGATGTATTGCAAAACTGCAGACATTTTTATTCATAACTATAGAGAGATCACAAACATTTCACCAACCTACCTACAGACAAATGAAGTCTTGCCTCATCTATAATAAAAACTGACAACCATATTATAAATTGCATTATTTCACAGATGCATGACAAGATATTATATATATATATATATATATATATATATATATATATATATATATATATATGAAGCTTTAAAAGTTTTATCACACTTGAAATCTTTATTTATACTCGTATATTATATAATATATATATATATATATATATATATATATCTATATATATATATATATATATATATACACGAAAATAAAAGGTTGGAAGATTATATGTGACATCTGAAATAGCGAAAACAAGGCTTCAAAAGCTTCGAAGAAATGAGGATGCAGAGCCGAAAAGTGGCAATTTTCGCTTGGTTTTTCGCGAGATGTAAAATGAATGACAGCTCATTGACACGTAATACTAAGCTAAGTGAAGCGAATGATTTTTCCCTCTTCACGCCAATGATAAAGATGCGTTAAGAGATAACGTTTGAACAGCCTCGAAAAAGACATATATACCATCTTTCTATACCTATATATTATCAATTTTCAGCGAAGAATCTGTACGAGAGACAGTGACAACTAATCATGAAAAATAAATAAATATAAAAATAAAGGATTCCTTTGCACGGTGTCCAGCTGTTATTGCCGTAATGGGATGAGATGATAATTTGATTACGCCTGATTGTGTTTTGCGTACAGTATTATAAGCAATGGATAAATAAAGATGGGCTTATTGTTCCGTTCGGGGAAGAGTTAATGATGGAGAGAGGTTAGGCGGATACAAAGGCAGAAGACAGAACGAAAGAAACAAAGATGTCTCGTTTGACGTCCCTTTTGTGGCGGCATTAAACGTAGACGAGGCTTCGTATTAGGAGGGAGGAAGAACTAAGATGACTGGTCTATCATCCATCCTTGATCTAATCGCTCCTTTGTCATTGTAATCATGAAGGAAATGACCACTCCAATAATTTCCATAAAGGACATGAGGACGTGGCCTCTCTCCCTTTGCACTACTAATTCTAATCTCTCTAACTATAACTTTCAAAAACGGACCATTGAAATTCTTATGTTCCGTAATTGAATCCGGATATTGTGGTAGATATATCAGCACTTATTTTCCGGAAACGTTTTTCGATTTTTTTTTTACATGAAACAAAAAAAAAAAAAACTTTGCCGAAATTTTACATTCTGAAATTTTCGTCAAAAAAAAAAAAATAAAAAAATAAATTCTGAACTCACGTTTTCTGTCAAACTTCAAATTAATAAATCAGAGAGAAAAAATTCACAAAGGCGTTTGAAACCTTAACGTAACTGTATTTAAATATAAAAAAAATATATCACTCTTTACAAATTTACAATGCATAACAAAAATGTTAATCAATGCACAGCGCCATGTGTGAATATCGAATTGTTACAATATACCTTATTTATAATAAATAAAAAGGAATATATACATACGAAATTCAATATATACAGTATATATATATATATTTTTTTTTACAGGCGATGTCAGAACTATCAAATGCTCAGAAACTTTGATGTCAAAAGAAAGACGACAGCGAGGACAGGTGAACATATAATAAAAAGTATGCAAGTAATCACTCATGCATAGTTTATGAGCGTGTAATAAGCAAACAAGAAAATAAAAGAGAATATAGATAATAAAAGGAGAATATTAAAATATTATTCTCAGAATTATAAATTTAGACGAATGAACGGTTATAATGATGATAATGATAATTTTTATTGGCAGGAGACAAATTCTATATGTATGTGCATATGTATGTACATATACATGTACGTAATAGGCCGAAACAATTAATTTATTTTTACATTTTCTATTATCAAAATCCGTGTGTGTGTGTGTGTGTGTGTGTGTGTGCGTAATTTCGTTACAAGAAATAATTATTATGAAGGGAAATTAACGGAATTGAAAATCGCTCTTTCTTGTGCAATTGAATGACTGATGATCTGTGCAATGGTGCAAAGTTGAGCCAAGAAGGGCTTTTTTCACTTACCTTCTGCTCATTTTCCCATACATAGACGTACATATCACGCATATACATCTTTATTATATATAAACACGTACACAATGTGAACCAAATATTGGGCGAGTGTATACGCGTGATGGAACTTAATGAGTCTGATCGGTAAAGAACGCCGCATCGCTTCATTACCCGAAGTAATAATCATTATTACAATTGCTTCTTGAAAAAACAAAATGGCTGTACAGGATATTGTGGTCAAAGTACATTAAGCGTTGTGGGATATTTTTTGTTCTTATGAAACCGCCTCTTCGATCTTTCAAAGTTTAATGTCAATATAATAATGAGATAAAAAAGAAAAAGAAAACTTCATACAGACATGTAAGCGCTTTCCATGTCGTTCCAGAGATGGCCAAAAATTTTGTTTTGCTTCTTCCATGTAAGGAAGTAAGAACGACATTTCGAGGAATGGGAGTTGGGGAAGCAGAGTGTGGGTGGGTGGGTGGGGGGGGGGGGGGGAGAATTAGGAGGGAGACCCCATCAGTTTTATTTATTTTTATTTTTTGAATGGAGTTTTCTTTTGCTTTTTTTTTTTTAATACATAGTTCAAAGACAATAAAAATGGAATATAACTATTAAATTAAAGACGTAAACGATATTCATTTCGTGTACGAATACAACGTCTGATTCATGAGAAAAATAATTCCTCTGTGCTCAGGTTAACGCGGAATCCGTAACAGTATTTTTTTACTGTGCCCTATAAATTAATATATATATATATCAACAGATTTAAGTTCAAGTTTGAGGAAAAATCTCGGTGTTTAACACAAAACACCTCTCTGGCCATACAACCATTCAGGATACGAGCAGTTCGTAGTATCATTGCCATGTACAGTTGTACACAGAAGGTCGACGTACTACTGTCCAAGCTTCGCACGTGGTTCATCATCATTAGAAGCAGCAATGCTCTGTGTTTTTATAATCACTGTGTGGTCAAGTTCATAATCATTTGCGTGCCTGTGTCATTTGTTTGTATTGCAAACATTCCTTGCTCTTTAGGTTCCGGCTGCATGATTCATCAGGAGCAAATCGACACAAATGAACCTGTTTCGATCACAAGTACGTTCATTTCACCTCATGTTTGTTTTACACAAACTGGACCAAGAACTCAGAATATCCGCAATTTCAAACCATCGCTTTATCCATGCCTTTTTACGGTTTACCTCTATATAATATTAACAGTTATTTTTATACATATATTAATGGTGGATCGGATATCCGCATCCGCATCATTTTTAACATCCGCATTCACACTTCTGACTGCGGATGTTATGCGGATATTACCTCTAATATATTATGCAATTTTCAATTAAATTAGCTTATAAAGTAGCTTATAAGGCCAAGTCATGCACATTTCATGTAAAGTATTAATTATTTATTAATGAACAAACAAATATATAAACCTCAAAATATAAATACCTAGTAACACAGAAAATTGAATGAAACTCGTTTCATTGAATGTTCTGTGGCTGAAACTCTTGAGAAAGTTATTATTTTTATCATAATGAAAACATTAATATTAATTTTGATTCTTATGCATTGCCTGCCATAATAGTAATATCACGAAATTTAAAAAATTATGTCATATTCATAATTCTATATTATATTGATAGATTAACTAAATATCCACATCCGCGGATATTGAAATTAAAGATCCGCATCCGCAGATGTTGAAAAACTGACATCCGGTCCACCACTAATATATATATATATATAATGAAAATAACCACAAAGAAAAAAGAAAACACGGAATAGTGTTCAAGCGCTTCCGTTTAATGACATCCTCAGGAACACTGTTCCTGAGGATGTCATTAGACGAAAGCGCTTGAGCACATTCCGTGTTTTCTTTTTTCCTTCGTGGTTATTTTCACCATAAATATTATTCACGTCTTACTTTCGTGAAATAATTTTAATATATATATATATATATATATATATATATATGATGCACACAGACCGTCCATTAAACAAGGAACTCTTCTGGGAAAATTAAATCCACTGTAGTCCGAATAAGTAATGGTAAATGACAAACACTATAGTTTTTTCTTTTTCATGATGTTAGCCCGACGTGGGCAACGGGTCACTCGCAGAGAGGCCCAAAAAATATAGCTTCCCTCACCAGCTATCTGCAAAGCAGATAGGATTCAGCTTTGGGACAGGATCTACTGTAGGGGTTACAGCTACACCTAGCCTACTATGTTCAGAACCTCAATATAAACAAAAGACTCGTTGCATTATATTGCTTATATTGAGGTCCTGAATATAGTAGGCTCGGTGTAGCTGTAACCCCTAGATCCTGTCCCAAAGCTGGATCCTATCTGCTTTGCAGATAACTGGTGAGGGAAGCTATATTTTTTGGGGCCTTCCTGTGAGTGACCTGTTGCCCACGTCGGGCTAACATCATGAAAAAGAAAAACTATAGTGTTTGTTATTTACCTTTACTTATTCGGACTATAGTGGATTTAATTTTCCCAGAAGAGTTCCTTGTTCCATGCACGGTCTGTGTGTATCATGAAAAAAACCTCAGGGGACCATTCTGAGTTCAATCATATATATATACACACCTTGGTTAACCTTGGTTTTGCTTCCACCCGAATTGTTCATTCTGACGAAGGTCAAACTTATCACTCCACCTTAGACCTACAGTTTAACGTGGAATCTGAACCACGCCCCACCACGAGCGGTCAGAAATTGCAAAGTCCTCGCTCAGACTCGATCTCACGACCTCCCGATCAGCAGCCCAGCGTCTATAACCACTAAGCTACCCAGGGTACCCACTTATCTACCAACCTGTTTTTAATGTGTGTGTGAACAACTGGGTTTTGCTACGCGCTGCCTGCCGTCACCAGGTCTCGATCCCGGGGCTGATGGATTCGTAGTCAACGATGCTAACCACTACACCACCGAGGCGGTGGTGTGTATATATATGACACTCACCCATCCAACGGTCACCCTTTCAAGTACTGAACAGATCGAATGTCGCTTAACCTCGTTGATCTAACGGTAAGCGGTGTTGCAACGTGGACACGATGTAGTTTACGCAGTCGGTTAAATATGAATTCTATAAAGGTTGAAAAATGAATTCCTAAAAAATATATATATATATATATATAATTATGCATTCCCAAATATAAACTTGAACCTATGAAAGAATTTCAGAATATAAGAATTCTGAGACACTTTTTAGATGGTATTTCCTGAAATAAGTAAAATAAGAAGAGAGTTCTGTGCATGGGAGAGACATCATGCACACACCATCACCAAAAACTGTTTTCAAAAACAAATATTCTTCCAAAGGGTACGATGAATTCATCAGTTATCCCTTTAATAGGGAAAGAGCCCCTTCACTCGTTTGTTCCATACATGTGATAAACCTGGTGACGTCCGATCTATATATGGACATTACATTGACCAAAAATTTTATCGACATTCTTATAAACTAACCTAATCTTACCGACCCTAAACTATAACGAAGCCTAATCTAGTTTACCCTATACTAATCTAACCTAACCTAACTTAATTTAACCGTGAAATACTTATCGATAAAACGGTTGAGTAATTGATGTCAGTTCGATGAAGCTCAGAAAGGAACTGTGCAATGAATGATCAATAATTTCATGTACATTTTCTTTAAAGAGTTTTATTTCAAGGCCATGAAAGTTAAGCAAACTTTCAAAGACTTCGTGTACGTGACCAATAAACGCATTGGAGACGACTTAAAAGCACAGATTTCTTTGTGTCATCCATAACGTAAACACGGATGAATTGCAGAGCGTATTTCCTAACATGAACTATCGTATCCAACTGCGCTTGTATGGAGTCGAAACAAAAAGCGCTTTCAACAACTGACTTAACTCTATCACAACTTCACTTTTAACTCTTTTGTTATCGTCTTGTTGGCCAGTACCCGTGGCTCAGTGGGTACCATCAGTTCCCTGTAAGCGAAATGAGGACACTAAAGTCAGGTGTTCGACTCCTGATGGTGTTGGTAATAATAGTTTAGGAGTTAAAAGTATGAAAACGTAATGGGCCGGGTAAGTCTGGCCAGAGTGCTGTTTTTTTTTTTTTAACTTAATCAGAATTAAAATGAATGAAATTTATAGTAATTAAGTAATTAAATTCAGTGAATTTACTTAAAACGAAACCTTTCCTTAAATTTCACATTACGAATCAGTGCCTCAAAATTCGTAACTCATCCATTGGCACAAGACAAACAAATCAAACACACTACTAAAAATAGTCCCACGCAAATATAAGCATTTTTTTTTATAGTATTATTTCCATTTTCATGTAAGAATAGAAAAAAATCATTCAATGTCTTTTTTTTTATATCAAAAGGGGAGTTGTGATTGGTGCTGTCAAGTGCCGTCCTCAAAGAGGGTGTGCCACGTTATGGAGACGTTCTCCGTATGACAGCTTATTTATACAAATCTGGCACTCTGACGGATGTTCCGTTCTTCCACAGATCAGAAGTTATTTCGTTAAATATCATATATAAATTTTTAAAGACGCTCTCTCTCTCTCTCTCTCTCTCTCTCTCCTCTCTCTCTCTCTTCTCCTCTCTCTCTCTCTCTCTCTCTCTTCTCCTCTCTCTCTCTCTCAACTGATCGAGGTTTTCAAGCTCTTACGAGGGTTCAACGATGTCGATTTTAGAAGTATGTTTAGTTTAAATGATAACCCAACTCGCATAATGGTTGGAAGTTGGATTTGAAACGGTTTAGGACTAGTGTGTGTGGGAATTACTTTACGTATAAGATCTGTGACACATGGAACAGGTTACCTTCGGAAGTTGTGAACAGTTCCTCTGTGGATCAGTTCAAGAAAAGGTTAGACGAAATCTTGCACACTATTTGAGTGTGTAAAGACATTTAGGACCTCAGTCTGCGGAAATTTCTTTTCCTATAAATAGTTAATATCTGGAACCAACTTCCCTCAGATGTTGTTTCCAGTCAAAGTGTAAATCTGTTTAAAATATAGGCTAGACAAAGTACTGAACACACTCATAGTTTAAGATTAAAACCTCAGAAAACTCTGCAGGAGTTCGCTTGCTCGGTGTCTCTGTGAGCAAGCTAAATATAGAGCTATTTATATATTCTCCACTTTCCTGTAAAATTTCCTTGGCTACTTTTCCAGGGTCAAGGTATTTTCTTCAACCTTTTTCCGTGCCTGCCTCTGGCAGGGAGGGAGCGGAGGGTGGGGAGAGAGCCTTCTACTTTTCTATCCAGTTTTCTACTACTGCTAGGATAGTTGAAAGAAAAATAAACTTTTACAAAATTTTCCCTGGCACCCGTTGCTATTGGTACCTCCTCGGTATGGGCCGCAAGGCCTTTTGAGGTACTTCTTTTCCTTGTAACTCCTTGTAACTCTCTCTTCTTCTTCTCTCTCTCTCTCTCTCTCTCTCTCTCTCTCTTCTCTTCTTCTCCTCTCCTCTCTCTTCTTCTCCTCTCTCTCTCTCTCTCTCTCTTCTTCTCCTCTCTCTCTCTTTCAGAAAGCCTTTGATATGGTACCTCACCGCCGGCTAATGGCGAAAGTGCGCGCACTGGGTATCGGTGGGGAAATAGGTAGGTGGCTTGAAAACTGGCTGAAGAATAGGCGGCAGAGGGTTGTAATTAAAGGTGCTAGTTCGGGCTGGGCCTCGGTCACTAGTGGGGTTCCTCAGGGTTCCGTTTTGGGGCCGCTGTTGTTTATCATTTACATAAATGATATCGACGGTGGCATCGTCAGTCGGATCGCCATATTCGCTGATGACACCAAGCTTGGGGCCAATGTTGGGACACCCGAAGCGATCGAGGAACTGCGTGCGGACCTAGGTAGGATAGGAGAGTGGTCCGAAAAATGGCAAATGCCGTTTAACTTGGGTAAATGCAAAGTGATGCACATTGGCTACGCCAATCCCAAGTCGGACTACTCGATGTTGGGTAGTATATCGAGGTGACTGATTTAGAAAAGGACTTGGGTGTGCTAATTAGCAGCGACCTTAAGTTTACGAAACAGTGCGTAGAGGGAAAAGAAAGCCCAGAAACTATGGGTTATATCAGGAGGCAATTTCAGTTTCGGAACAAGGAGATTGTGCTCTCACTGTACAATTCCCTTGTTCGGCCGCACCTGGAGTATGCTGTGCAGTTCTGGTCGCCCACCCTCAGGAAAGATATTGAGAGGCTGGAGCGAGTGCAGGCGAGGGCCACAAAGTTAATCCCTTCCGTTAGGCATATGGGCTACAATCGACGGTTACGCGCCCTGAACTTGTTTTCGCTCGAAACTCGGAGGCTGCGCGGTCAACTGATCGAAGTTTTCAAGCTCTTACGCGGGTTCAACGATGTCGATTTTAGAAGTATGTTTAGTTTAAATGATAACCCAACTCGCAACAATGGTTGGAAGTTGGATTTGAAACGGTTTAGGACTAGTGTGTGTGGGAATTACTTTACGTATAAGATCTGTGACACATGGAACAGGTTACCTTCGGAAGTTGTGAACAGTTCCTCTGTGGATCAGTTCAAGAAAAGGGTAGACCAAATCTTGCACACTATTTGAGTGTGTAAAGACATTTAGGACCTCAGTCTGCGGAAATTTCTTTTCCTATAAAATAGTTAATATCTGGAACCAACTTCCCTCAGAGGTTGTTTCCAGTGAAAGTGTAAATCTGTTCACAAATAGGCTAGACAAAGTACTGAACACACTCATAGTTTAAGATTAAAACCTCAGAAAACTCTGCAGGAGTTCGCTTGCTCGGTGTCTCTGTGAGCAAGCTAAATATAGAGCTATTTATATATTCTCCACTTTCCTGTAAAATTTCCTTGGCTACTTTTCCAGGGTCAAGGTATTTTCTTCAACCTTTTTCCGTACCTGCCTCTGGCAGGGAGGGAGCGGAGGGGTGGAGAGAGCCTTCTACTTTTCTATCCAGTTTTCTACTACTGCTAGGATAGTTGAAAGAAATAAACTTTTACAAAATTTTCCCTGGCACCCGTTGCCATTGGTACCTCCTCGGTATGGGCCGCAAGGCCTTTTGAGGTACTTCTTTTCCTTGTAACTCCTTGTAACTCTCTCTCTCTCTCTCTCTATATATATATATAATTCTTTTAGTTTATGCAGTTAGAGGGATTATTTAGCATGTAAAATGATACGTACGGTATCACAGGTGTTTGTGAAAGAGATTATCAAGAAATAAGCATATATAAGTGTTCTCTTCCTTTTCTCCACTTACGAATTTTAAGTATTTCTATAGAATAGACTTAAGGAAAATAGCTCTTTATACATATTCATCACTCTGGTTGCTAACAATCCTTCGTGCAGGAGTCTTTTATTATCGTGGAAAGATAAGTCGATCAGGTTCAGCCACTGACTTTAATGTGGGAAAGAAGTGACACGAATTGCTAAATGTTTTATGCTAATGTTGATCGAAAATGGAAAATCACAAGATCGGAGCCATTAAAATAATTTTGAAATTTAATGGTACGACATCACTGTATGACTAAACCATAAAATTAGGGGCATCCTCGTGCATGCAGAATTTAGTTAGTTCATATCGAATTAGAGGTGTAGAAGGGATTATCTCGTGTTTAACGAGCAAACCATTCCCGTTGTATCTAATAACAACTATAAATGAATCAGTCAGAGATGAGAAATGCCGACTATATTATTATTATATACCGGAGGAAAGGCCCCTCGTAAACAGCTTACCACTGAGGCAACTCACAAGTCTGCTCCAGCTACTGGTGGAGTTAAAAAAAACTCAAGGTACTATTCCGGTGTAACAGGCCAAATTATACATGAAAACGCATGCTTTTGCATAATGCCAAATTAACCCCATCATGATTTTTTAGTAGAAGACAAGGGTACTGATCAGTAAGCTACGTCATTGTAAAAGTTAGTACAACCTGGCACATATTTGAACACCAGAGGGAACACAGCACGCGTGTTCACGCAAGGAAAATCATGCGCGTTCATGCGTAATATTCTATCCATGGGACCCTCAGTGTTGCACTAGAGTTGATGAAATGCTGCCATTACCTCGAGTGCAGGGGGGGGGGGGGGGGGTTAGTATGCAAAACACCTCCGGACACAAAAGCGTTATGTGCTCCCTCGGGTGTTGAAATATGCGCCAAGTTGCTGTAACTTTTACTTTAGCGTAGTGTAGTGGTCAGCCCCCTTGCCTACTACTCAAGGAGTGCTGGGTTCGAATCAGGATGAGGTAATTTCGCACACGCCACACACACAAGGTATGATCGTTGTTCATATATAAATTCTAAGTATTTCATTTCCTTTTGAAGTAAAGTATTGATAAGCCATTTTTTAAGTGGAAATTGTAAATTTTATTGGTTTGGAGTAATTTTCTTTCAGAATGAAATAAAAGTCTTATTTTTTATATACAAATTTATTAAAATAAAAACGTAATGGGATTGACAAATTTCATAAAACGAATTCATTCTTCAAAATTCTATATCTGCATCAAATATAAGTATAATGAATAGCAATGGGAGAGAACTTTTTTAATTTTGTATTTACGCCATTCGTACATTGGTTTCGAAAACTACAAATGCATCTTTTAGACCAGGCTTGTCCAACATACGGCCCGCGGGCCAGAGTTCCGCCCGTCAAATATTTGTATCAGGCCCGGCTGGCGGATACTGAAAATTTATTATCTAATGTCATATTTTATTCCAATAAAATTTAATTTTAAAATAATAATTTTATCTAAAATTTGCACACTGGCCCTCGGTGTGGGTCATTAATTGAAATATGGCCCTTCATGAAAGAAGGTTGGACACCTCTGCTTTAGACCTTTATAACAGTATTTTTTTCAAACTTGTCGAAGGTTTTGGGGAAAAAACATTATATACGAACAATCGATAACTTTTGTATTTTTTTACCTCCACCTTCGAGAAACGGGTAGCCTAGCGGTAGAGAGCGCCGGCTATTAATTCGAAGATGGTAGGCTCGAATCTCGGGTCGGACTTCAGATAAGATTGATTTAGGTTCTTCTCTGAGACTTCCTTGGAGGGGCAGTGGTTCGGATCCTACATAAATATGTAATTCTCCTCCGTCATAAAACCTTTGTCGTTAAGAAAACGATTAAACAACATCAAACATTAATTATATACATGTAAACCGATGATACTTCAATCTTTTTCACACGAATACACGCACACGCACGCACGCACACACACACACACACACATATATATATATATATATATTGTAAGTTTAAATCCTACTGCAACATCCGGCATAACAAAAGATCCGGTAATATTTGTAAACTGGCAAATACTAATAATTTATGATTCCTTGGGGCCTAGATTCAGAGCGGAAACGCCTGGCCTTGCATTCATCTGCATATAAACGAGAGTGACCTTTCCTTCTGGATTTCATTCCGAGCAGAATTCGACATAATGAGACAGTCCGGAACTTAATCAGAACGTCACCTGTGTTCATCTATTCTATAATTCTCTCTCCACCTGGCTCTCTCTCGCTTTTTATCATATCTCATTATCTTTCTCAGCTAGCATGACACATTGGCATATAAAATTTATATGCAAATTTATTTTATTACACTGAATCACGGGTGCATGAGAGAGAGAGAGAGAGAGAGAGAGAGAGAGAGAGAGAGAGAGAGAGAGAGAGAGAGAGAGAGAGAGAGAGAGAGAGAGAGAGAGAGAGAGAGAATTAATAAATATTTTAAACAGTTTGTGATGATATTATATATATATGATGAATTTCACAATTAAACACGTGAAATGAATGAATGATACAAATTCACAAGGAAAAAGAAAAATTATTCCAAGGCCTTTCGTGTATTCAGAAGTACACCTCGTCACGGAATGAGGTGGTGTACTTCTGAATACACGAAAGGCCTTGGAATAATTTTTCTTTTTCCTTGTGGATTTGCATCACATAATATATATATGTTAAACACAGACCGTGCATGGAACAAGGAACTCTTCTGGGAAAATTAAATCCACTATAGTCCGAATAAGTAATGGTAAATGACAAATACCATAGTTTTTCTTTTTCATGATGTTAGCCCGACGTGGGCAACGGGTCTCTCGCATATATATATATATATATATATATATATATATATATATATATATATATATAATATATATATATATATATATTTCTTTTTTTTTCACTGTAAATAATGGGGCACTTTAATGCACATGTGAACTCGGAATTCTTTGTAGAATTGGGTAACATGTCCGAGTCGGCCAAATTAAGTATAAGTGATGTAGATGTATTAGGGGTAACCAGTGTTAATTTTACATACGTTAGTGATATGAGTGGTACCACCAGGTGGATTGCCCATTGTCTCACAAGTAATAATCTAAAGGATCGAATTGTCAGAGTTAATATTCTGCATGATTTCCTTCTTTCTGATCATAAACCATTAGAACTATTAATTAATTTTACCAATTTATGCACAACACGACATAAAAAGAACTCAATAGGTAAGAATAATCACGTCGATTGGTCTAATGTTAATATGCAATAGAGAACAAAATACAAAGACAGAACGATTTAGAAATAATAATTTAGAAATTTTGCATCTTGTCTGTAGTAATCTTTGCTCAAATGATTCTCACTGTAAACTCATAGATAGGCATTAAAGTAAGCTAGTATCCCTGTTAAGAGAAGCAGGAAGTCCCCTGATTAAATCTTACAACTATCACACCAAGATTATTCCTGGATGGAATGATTTTATTGACCCCCTGAAGAGGGAATCGAAAGACGCCTACGATTTGTGGTGCTTTCATGGTAGACCCAGATTAGGACCAGTATACATGAATATGTGTTGAAGTAGGGATCAGTATAAGGCGGCCATAAGGCGATGTAAACAGGAAGAAGAGTCTATTCGAGCAAAAACCTGTGAAGCTCACATTAATAACGATACTAACAAATTTTTGAAATTTGTTAAGAATCAAACGGGTGTCAAAAGTGTCCTCCCTCCGACGATCGATGGGGTGTCGGGGGGATGAAATTGCAAAGCTGTGGAAAAAGGAAAAACCACTACTCTAACATTCTTAACAGTGTGAGTAGAGATAATCTTTAGATAGATTACAGCGAAACGCCTGTGGGAGGGACAAGGGAAAATACTCTGATATCAGTTCCTGAAGGAACTAAAGAAGTTAATTAAAGAGTTAAAGACTGGTTCTGCGTCAGGGGTAGATGACCTATCGAATGAGCACTTAAAATATGCCAATGACGTGCAATGACGTGGTATTTCTGCATATATCATTGCTCATAGCTATATCCCTGCAGAGTTCATGAAGGTATATCAAAAATAAGTATGGAGACATTCTGTCCAACAATAATTACATGCCTATTGCTGTCGCTTCCTGCTTCTCGAAACTACTAGAAAAACTCTTGTTACTCCGATTAAATGATTACCTATGGACATCTCCTAATCAGTTTGGTTTTAAAAGGTCCTACTCAACTGACCTGTGTATCTATGTACTTAAAGAAACAATATCTAAATATACTGACAGTAATTCAACTATTTATAGCTGTTTCCTAGATATAAGTAAGGCATATGATAGAGTGAACCATAATATTTTATTTAAAAAACTAGAAGACAGGAAAGTTCCCATGTACATATTAAATTTATTGAAATTTTGATATTCCCACCAATCTTTTACCGTTAGGTGGGCAATGTACTTACTATCCGAATGTTTTGGCTCCTCTTGCGGGGTGAGACAAGGCTCCTTGCTCTCCCCTATGCTGTTTAATGTGTATATTGACGGATTAATTGCTTCACTTAATGAGGCAACAGTGGGATGTTGTATAGATAACACAAGGATAAATAACTTAGTTTATACCGATGATATGTTGTTAATAAGTCCCTCTGTTAAAGGTCTGGATCGGCAACTAAAAGTCTGCGAAGTGTATTCGCAGAAACATGATATTCTGTTTAATGTCACAAAAATTAAGGTTATGCAATTTCATCCTAAAAGCTGTAATCAGCCAGCTGATATTAGGTTTAAATGAAAGGTGAAGTAATTGAGGAAGTACAAGAGTTTAAGTATCTGGATCAAACTATCACCAGCTCCTTGAGTGATGAATCAGATATAAGAAAACAACCTTGACGCCTTTGTGCTAAAGCGAATACTATTATAAGGAACGTTCGGTTTTCTACAAGTGAAGCTGAGGACACTCTCTTTCGTACTTTCTGCAGTAATATATACGGACAGCAACTCTGGGTGAATTATAAAAAAAGTTCTGGTAGAACCCTAAATTTGCTGTACAACAGGTCTTTTACTCTTACATAAATTATCCCGAGATGCTCAGCTTCGCAAATGTTTGCTGCCCGCAATGTCCCGATCTTTCCGGAGGTAACAAGACGTGCTCAATACAGTCTAATGCAAAAAATTAAAAAATCAACCAACCCTGCTGTCCAAGCTATCCACGAGTCTTGCCGTTTATCCTCTAAGGCCTAAGCCAGTGGTTCCCAACCTTTTCACCACAAAGGACCCCTTTTATTTTTTTCCCACGGACCCCATGTTTTTGAAAGATTCCGTCTACCAAACAAACTGTTTTTATTAACTAATAATTAACTCGTTTTCTCATTTTTCACTATCAAATAAAGGACATATAAGTGAGTATGCAATTAAAATACAGCGTATTAAAAAAGTATTAATAATTCCAGCCAAAGGCAAGGGAACTTGAAATTTTAGCCTCAGCGCCCTTATCGTGGGTAAATGTACGATTTCCATTGGAGCCTCTCGAAATATTGAAAGCTCACGGACCCCAGTACTACCTTCGCGGACCCCAGGTTGTGAACCACTGGCCTAAGCTATGGAATTCTTGATACCAAAACGTCTGTCTGTAGCCCCATTTAACTTCGACAATACTGTATTATTTCTAACCAACTGGATATATTTCTATCCTTCGTATGTGAACTGTCATTGTATTAATAATATTTGTCATATGGACTATACTCTGCCAATAAACCTTTTCATATATATATATATATATATATATATATATATATATATATATATATGCGCCTCGGTGGTGCAGTGGTTAGCGTCGCTGACTACGAATCCATCGGCTCCGGGATCGAGACCCGGTGACGGCAGGCGGCGCGCAGCAAATCCCAGCTGTTCATCCTTCCACACAATAAAGAAAGTGGTTGGTAGATAAATGGGTAACCTGGGTGGCCTAATGGTTAAGACGCTGAGCTGCTGGTGGAGCGTGGTTTCGAATTCCACGTTAAACTGTAGGTCTAAGGTGGAGTGGCAAACTTGACCTTCGTCAGAATGAACAATTCGGGCGGAAGCAAACCAAAGGTGTGTATGTATAATATATATATTGTGTGTGTGTGTGCGTGTGTGTTCGGGCGAATAGAGGCGAATCAACCAAAATCTCGAATGGTTAATTGGGCTCTATTCGACCAAGTGCCATATATATATATACATATATATATACACTCAATATGAATATGAAAACAAGAGATACGACTCTCAACATTTATTGGCCAAACGTTTCGGTCCACTCAGGGGCCATCTTCAGTGACTAAATAGAAGCATCTAAAAATAATCATAAAACTAAAGTAAATACAAATGTCAAACTGTACAATAATAAAATCTAATACAAAAAAGTTAAAAAGTTGTTAAAAAAAACTATCTGGATTATAAAACAAAAAAGTAAAAATAAAACCAACTAAAATTTCAAAAATTAAGTTTAAAAATGTCAAATTTAAAATAAATTTAAAAAATTAAAAGTTTAAAAATGTTAAATTTAAAAAAATTTTACAAATTTAAAATTTTGTAAAAACGACTGACCTGGATGGTAAAGTTACAAATGACAAGTGGAGAGAAAGGAAAAAACTAAAGTTAGTGCGGTAGTTGCGTTAAAAAGGCGTTGGTTGGTTAGGAAGTATGTAATTTTATCGAGGAAAGGCTATCGTTTAGTTCTGGGTTTAATTTCTTGATAAAAAGGGATTCTAAAATTTGAAGATCAAGTGAATTAGAAGCAGACGACAAAATAGCAAAGGAGTCCTGGGGGCACGGGTGGTCATGGGTCTCTGAATGATGCCGAATAGCAGAGGATTCAGGAGTGGAAAGAGGGCGAGAAGTTCGATAAGAAAAACCCAAATGCTTCGAAATCCTAAGTTTTAACTGTAGGGCAGTCTGCCCCACATAACGACTTTGGCAGGTCGCACATGTATATAAATAAATAACAAAGGATCTCAAAAGCACGGGGAGGTGATCTTTATGGCGAAAAAAGGATTGCAGAGAATTAGAATTAGAATTAATGATTATAAAGTCGCATTGAGGGAAATGTCTGTCCAAAATAAAGTGGACATCTTTATTAAGTTGAAAAGTTAGTTGGTGTAAATATGGAAGCTTAAGATAAACCTTCTGTTTCGGAACCGTGGGCTGAATTATTTTAGGTGAATATAGGTCATTTAAAAATTTAGAAATTAAAGTCTCAAAAGTCAAAGTACAATAAAAATTATAGTTGAAAAATCTCTTAAGGTACTGAATTTCTAAGTCAAATAAAGACCAACTTGAACAAAGGTGATAGGCTTAATAAAGATGTCCACTTTATTTTGGACACACATTTCCCTCAATGCGACTTTATAATCATTAATTCTAATTCTAATTCTCTGCTTTTAACGCAACTACCGCACTAACTTTAGTTTTTTCCTTTCTCTCCACTTGTCATTTGTAACTTTTACCATCCAGGTCAGTCGTTTTTACAAAATTTTAAATTTTTTAAATTTTTTAAAATTTAACATTTTTAAACTTTTAATTTTTTAAATTTATTTTAAATTTGACATTTTTAAACTTTTAATTTTTGAAATTTTAGTTGGTTTTATTTTTACTTTTTTGTTTTATAATCCAGATAGTTTTTTTTTAACAACTTTTTAACTTTTTTGTATTAGATTTTATTATTGTACAGTTTGACATTTGTATTTACTTTAGTTTTATGATTATTTTTAGATGCTTCTATTTAGTCACTGAAGATGGCCCCTGAGTGGACCGAAACGTTTGGCCAATAAATGTTGAGAGTCGTATCTCTTGTTTTCATATTCATATTGAGGATAAGGTTCCCGAAGAACACTTCTATCGTAACTATATACTCAAAAGGTGACGGGTTCAAATCCTGATGGTGAAGATAATTTTTGCATTATAAAAAATCCTGCGTGTTCATATGGTATTATGAGAGAGAGAGAGAGAGAGAGAGAGAGGAGAGAGAGAGAGGAGAGAGAGAGAGAGAGAGAGATTAATGTTTTAAACGTAGTTTTGATATATATATATATATATTATATATATATATATAATTTAGGGTGTGCCTTAAATTGCAACTTCAAAATTTTGTAACGACCAGGATGTAATTTTTTTGTATTCAGTGCAAAAACATAATGTACAAAATCTTATCAAAATTGAACAGTATTTAGGACTTGCTCAAAGATGTTGAACTTTAAATATATTTACCTTTAATTAACATAAACATTTACTTCCAATTAACATAAAAATTTACCTTTAATTAACATAAACATTTACTTTCAATTACATAAAAATTTACCTTTAATTTTATTTACCTTTAATTAACATAAACATTTACTCTCAATTAACATAAAATTTACCTTTAATTAACATAAACATTTACTTTCAATTACATAAAAATTTACCTTTAATTAACATAAACATTTACTTTCAATTACATAAAAATTTACCTTTAATTTTATTTACCTTTAATTAACATAAACATTTACTTTCAATTAACATAAAAATTTACCTTTAATTAACATAAACATTTACTTTCAATTACATAAAAATTTACCTTTAATTAACATAAACATTTACTTTCAATTAACATAAAAATTTACCTTTAATTAACATAAACATTTACTTTCAATTACATAAAAATTTACCTTTAATTTTATTTACCTTTAATTAACATAAACATTTACTTTCAATTAACTTAAAAATTTACCTTTAATTTTATTTACCTTTAATTAACAAACATTTACTTTCAATAACATTAACACAGCTTTAATCAACATTTTTTACAGCCTCATCAAACTTCTTTCGATGATACTCAACCACTTGAAGAAGGAACTGTTTCTGCTCCTCGTCACGAGTAAGGCTTTCATTGAAGGATTGCATGAGAGCAACTCCTCGTTCTGCCAAATCATTTGTTACTCTAAGAGATGACACAATTGCTTGAGCTTCATTGTAGGTTGCATCACTGGACCAGTCTGCGGGGTCTTTACCGAGAAAGGTTTCATCAATTCCCAAAATACTAAAGAAGTTTTTAGTTGATTTTGTCACAAAGTCAGCCAATGAACATGAAGAAAATTTTTTTATAGGGGGAATCCTCTTTGGAGGCTCTTCGGAACCTTGTTGCACTCTCATGTTATAAATCATGTTTCTCTTCTCTTCATGGGATACTTTATTGTCAAAAAACTTAGACCTACTGATATCTCAGATAAATACCACAAATGTCGTGAGAATGCAGTCAAAGCAACAGTTGAAACTTCTTTGTCAGCGTAGTCTTCAAGTGTTTTTAGAAGCATGAGATCGTTTCTTGGAGCATCACAAGATGACGTACATGTAAACCAATATTTAATGTACACAGTTGTGACGAACAGTGACACTCGTAACAATGATCTGCTAACATTCTGACATAGGAGAGGCGGGATCCCCTAATTGCAGTTTGACGGTGCTGAACAGAATATTGTTCTTGGAAAAGGCACATTTTTTATGGCATAAATTGCTCGTGCCATCCATCGAGCTCGGTGTACTGCTCCAGGTTTACGAAAAGTGATGCCTTGGAGGGAGTACCTCCAAGGAATATAATGGAGAGTTCTAGGAGCTCTTGATAGTCTCCCCGAAGCTGTTTTGACTGCAACTGCTGAAGAGCAAATGCAATTAGACCTTTTCTCCTTTCTTCTTCTACCATGTTACCAGTATTTATATTAAGTAGAGTTTTATACTGCGTTTTATCAATATGAGGCCAAGATTCACGGAAATGAGAAAAAATTTCAATATTAGGTGACCTACCAGCATCATGCAGAGAAAATACTTTCTCTAACATAATTTCAAATATGTGATGGCGGCATGCAAGACTCAGCAGATCTTTCTCTAATTCTGTTTCAATTTTAAGGCAAACCCACATTTCAATCCAGTATTAGTTGGTGCAGTGTCAAAACACAATGCAACTATTCTATTTTCTAGTCCCCATTTTCTTATTTCTGTCAGACAAGCATCAGCAATACCAGAAGCATTCCCAGTATTGAACTTTGGAACAGCAAGTAATTTTGTAATATCTTTACCAGACACTAAAATTGGTAAACGCTCTACAGTCTTCTGAACAGCTCCAGTATAATCATCCATAATTTTTCCATCCTAGTGGAGGTAAGGGGTACTTTTGGATCAAAAGATGCTCGAATTTCTGCTGCTAGAGATTCACGATGTTTGTTTCTGGCTCGATGAATTGTTCTGTGGCTAATCTGTAACTCACTTCTGGGAGCTCTGAGCAAATTAGATGAAGCCATTGCTGAGAAAACGTGAACAGCATTTCTGCTACTTATTTTTGTTCGATCTAGTGCTGCAGCAACTTCTTGCGTAACAACTTGAACACGACCTCTGTTAGAACACCTAGACAAAACAGCTTATGAGCAATCTCTTGATCAAAATCAGCATGATCACTTTTATCAGATGATTCTCCTGATGATTCTAATTCTATCGATTCATTAATTGTTGCTGCTTGATGTATATGCTTCCTGCAAATATTTCTGTTCTCTTTTTGCCTTTCATATGCTAGTGATCGCTCAATTCTGCTAGTTTCTTTCTTTGAAAGTTTCATGTCTACTCCTATCATTGATCCACGACGGCCTTTTTCTCTTTGACCTTGTAAGAATAAGCGATCTTCCTCAATCTTAATCAAACTCATGGCATCCTGGTGTGCAATATCAAATAAATCATCCAGTGACTCGCCAAATATATCACGTTTCTTGCTTTCAGTAGATGTTGATCTATTTATGTTTTTTGAGTGACTGCCATTCTTTATGAAGACGTACAACTCTCTCACGCACATGTAATTCAGTTGTTGTAGGTATACGTGCTCTTCCCAAATCGGCAAAATTAAACGAACAGTTTTCTTAACACTTTCCTTCAGACTCATTTGTTTATCAGTATGAAAATTAAATACACTTAGTACATCACGCCTTGATGGTAACTTTGCAGCACTAATTTTTTCTTCACATTTACCAACTAACCAAATATCACTGTAGCGTCTTGTTTTCATTGCCATTCTTGGTAGACACTAAAAGCAAAAAAACTGAACAATTACTGTATGTGGCTGAGCAGAAAAACAGTTTAACACAACCCACCAGCAGTGCTCGAGAACAACGACTGACGTGTCATGTGTGCCAACTGGTGCATAGCTGCTTTCCTGTGTTTTGTTTACGTTTAAACCTGTACAGACGTGTAGAGAATGTGTGACTAATACTTGTTCAGTAGCTCTATAACTCCACTTATGTGAAATACTTATATAAGAAAGAATGCTTTACCAAGAAACATAATGTGCAGAACTTGACAAATTACTAAAAACATAGCTAAATACTGTAACATTAAATGCTGTTGAGCAAGTCCTAAATATTGATGCAGCTCCTTCAATTTTTTTGTGTTGCATTTCTACTGTACATTAAATTGAGCAATAATATACCTGGTCGTTTAAAAAAATAAAATTAAAAATTCACTTCTATGTAATTGGCACACCTAACAATAAATATATATATATATATTATATATATATATATATATATATTATATATATATATATATATATATTCACAAACTACGTTTAAACATTAATCTCTCTCTCATAATACCATATGAACACGCAGGATTTTTTATAATGCAAAAATTATCTTCACCATCAGGATTTGAACCCGTCACCTTTTGAGTAGAAGGCGAGGGAGTTGACCACTGCGCTATGACAAGTTTTACTAAAAAGTAGCACAACCGAGCCCAAATTTCAACACCTTTTTACCTTGGCGTATACAGTTGTCAGTGTCTTCGCCTTCGGCACAAAGGTAACTGGGTTCGAATCATGATGGTGTTATGCGTAATATTCCATTTATGGGACCTCAGTGTCCCAGATATTTGAATGAAATGCTGCCTGAAGTTAGCACGAAAAAGACCTCTGGACGCGAAAGCGTTGCGTGTTCCCTTGGGTGCTGATATATGCGCCAGATTGAGCTAGCTTCTTCACCTTCTACTCAAGAGGTGGTGAGTTCGAATCCTGGTGGGGTTTATATATATACACATACATTTCAACTGCAAAGAACACGCAGTATAATTAACGTAAAGAACGACGCTTGTAAATATGCCTAATAAAACTTTAAACTTAATATAAATAGTTATCAAGCTAATTAAAGATCTCTTTCTATAAGGGTGTGAGGTTGGGGAAAGAGGTCGGTGGGGTGCATTTGAGTTGGGTTCACGTCCGCATCCTGGTAATACAATTATGGTTTCTAATTGTGGCTGAAACTCAACAAAATATAACTAATTTATTTGCAGACGAATTCACTAATTGATTTCTGTATTAGTTAGATGCTGATATTATTTTATATGTTCAGAGAAAAGTACAGCAATTATTGTACAATTAATCATTATACTACATTATAGCTACAGCTCTCTCTATATAATACTTATTATATACGTTAAACACAACAAATCTCGAATATCTAAAAAATAACGAAAATGTAGACATCCGCATCCGCGGATGTTGAAATCAAACATCCTCATCCGCATCGCGGATGTGAAAAAAATGACATCCGCTACATCACTAGTAGCTACTCCTGGTTTTATAGGTCGGGTGCGTGATTCATCAGGAGCAAGATTCCCTGCAAATTTGCTTCCTACATCGGACAACACAGAATATATATATATATATATATATATATATATATATATATACGTAAAGAACGACGCTTGTATAGGAGAACATTCCGCGCAAGATGAGGAGGGAGAACGAACAAATGAAAAAATAAGAACCACCCGGGAATCGAACCCGGGATCTTCCGATTGCCGGTCAGATATGATAACCACTACACCATGGTCCTCACTCGATCAGAAGTCGTAATTCTCCTACATACGCGCAGAAACCAATGCCCCGAGAGGGGCACCTCCCGCACCTATATATACATTTCAACTGTATATATAGGTGCGGCATGCGGGAGGTGCCCCTCTCGGGGCATTGGTTTCTGCGCGTATGTAGGAGAATTAAGACTTCTGATCGAGTGAGGACCATGGTGTAGTGGTTATCATATCCAGAGCTGGGCAGTATTTAAATACATTTGTGTATTTAGAACTGTATTTATAAATACATTGTTTTTCATGTATTTAAATATAGTATTTAAATACTTTAATGAGTATTTAAATACTCAAAATATAAATACTTTTACTGGTTTAATACACGTTCTGTACTAGCACAGTACGACGCGTCGACAGTGTAGTACAGCTTGGTTCATGTTTCAACGTGTCAGTTCAATCAGTTGTGTGCCACTCTTAGTCGAAAGTGGTTGATTTCTTTATCGTGTGCGTGTCATGGCTTCAACAAGCAAATCCGGTGAATCAAACAGTGATTTATCTGCAGATAACAATTTAGTGCACCCTCTGTTTGATGGAAAATACTTTAAAATTAAATCTAAAGACGGTAATAAGGTAAAGTGCACCTGCTTGCTGTGTAAACACGAAGTCTCTGCTGCAAGCAATGCTACAACGAATCTGTACACTCATCTGAAGGTAAGTGTTTTTTTAGACATCAAAAAATATCTTGAAATTGACAGAATAATCGTACAAAACGGCTCTACCTTAAGTGGGCCTGTGTAACTAACTCGTTGCAATCAATCCAATTTGCGATGGAAAATTCATTGATGAAAAAGCTTTTAAAATCGTCTGATCTATCGAGTGGTGTATTTATTTCGAAATTCACCGTGTCCCCTAAAGTAGAAATTTATCAAAAATTTACATTAATGATTAATTATTGATTCATTAATAATATCGATCATTATTCATTAGGTAATTCATGTTTATTTTTTTCACAGCGTGTCCACCCTGGCATGATTCAAACTGTGCAAAAGTTGAGTATAATATCACTTCCCGGGTGGTTACCTCATTTTTTCATTTGTTCGTTCTTCCTCCTCATCTTGCGCGGCATGTTCTCCTATACAAGCGTCGTTCTTTACGTTAATTATACTGCGTGTTCTTTGCAGTTGAAATGTATATATAGGTGCGGCATGCGGGAGGTGCCCCTCTCGGGGCATTGGTTTCTGCGCGTATGTAGGAGAATTACGACTTCTGATCGAGTGAGGACCATGGTGTAGTGGTTATCATATCTGACCGGCAATCGGAAGATCCCGGGTTCGATTCCGGGGTGGTTCTTATTTTTCATTTGTTCGTTCTCCCTCCTCATCTTGCGCGGAATGTTCTCCTATACAAGCGTCGTTCTTTACGTGTGTATATGTGTGTATATATATATATATATATATATATTCTGTGTTGTCCGATGTAGGAAGCAAATTTGCAGGGAATCTTGCTCCTGATGAATCACGCACCCGACCTATAAAACCAGGAGTAGCTACTAGTGATGTAGCGGATGTCATTTTTTTTCACATCCGCGGATGCGGATGCGGATGAGGATGTTTGATTTCAACATCCGCGGATGCGGATGTCTACATTTTCGTTATTTTTTTAGGATATATTCGAGATTTGTTGTGTTTAACGTATATAATAAGTTATTATATGAGAGAGCTGTAGCTATAATGTAGTATAATTGATTAATTGTACAATAATTGCTGTACTTTCTCTGAACATATAAAATAATATCAAGCATCTAACTAATACAGAAATCAATTAGTGAATTCGTCTGCAAATAAATTAGTTATATTTTGTTGAGTTTCAGCCACAATTAGAAACCATAATTGTATTACCAGGATGCGGGACGTGAACCCAACTCAAATGCACCCCACCGACCTCTTTCCCCAACCTCCACCCTTATAGAAAGAGATCTTTAATTAGCTTGATAACTATTTATATTAAGTTTAAAGTTTTATTAGGCATATTTATAAATGAGTAATTAAAATAAAGTAAACTAAGATGTTCATCGTTTAATGTTCAAACTTAATTATAGGAAGGTTATGCTTAAGGAACATTAATTTTTCTGCCTTTTCTGCTGCCAGTCTGTTTCTCTTTTCATCATATATTAATCCAGCACTGCTAAATAATCTCTCGCTTGGTACGTTTGTTGGAGGACAGGCTAAATGTTTCCTTGCAAGTTTACTCAAGTATGGATAGATATTCTGCGTATTTTTCCACCAACTAATAGGATTGTCACATGCAGCCAGGCGTTTTTTCTTGGTGATAGCTCTCGATCATTTTTACTACATCTTTTGACATCGCGTAGGTCTCGTCATTGCTGCTTGACTCAAGAAACTGAGACACAGATTCTGTGATAGATTTGCTTGTTGAAGGTGTTGGTTCTGTCACTGAAACTTTTATTCTTTTGGTGGGTGGCGAAGCGACAGATTCAAGAGATTGAAGCTCTTCAACTGCTTTGCCAAGTGATGATTTAACTCGTTCTAATGTACTAGGTGAAAATAACTTAGCTTTGTAACGTGGATCTAAGTAGGTTGCAAGAGAGTAACTTCATACAAGAACACCCTCGTCTTGTCGCTTGCATCACTTTTGCGCACAATGAACTAGTTCTATTAATATAGTAGAATTTGATAATTTCCGCTTATTAATGACATTTTATCTCAACGGTCCACATCCGCACGACATCCGCAGTCCAAAGTGCGGATGCGAGAAAATGTGCGGATGTGACCTACATCACTAGTAGCTACAGTACAAACTAACGACAAGCGTACGCGACAGTATGGAGGAACGGAATATTCATTTGAATAGAGTGAACCAAACCACTTGCTTCCATTAGTGATGAACTACGTTCAGATTTCTCGTTTGTACGTTGATCCTCTGTAATAGTCTATACAGGGTGATGCATAAATATTTCATAAATCGCAGGTGTATTCTTGAGACAAAAGTAAAGAAAAAAGACCATATAAATATAAGTTAACCTGTAAACAATTTGTCCTGATTTTATATATCTATATATATATATATATATATATATGCATATAACTGCAATGACCGCGCAGTATATAAATGAATAGAAACGACATAAGTGTTAAGGAACGTTTCTGCACACGAGGAGGAGAGATAACGAACAATGAAAAATGAGGCGAACCGCCCGGGAATCGAACCCAGGGCCTTCCAATTGCCGGTTGGACGCTCTACCATTATGCTACGGACCTCACTCAATCACAAATCGAAATTCTCCCACATAGGGCAGAAACCAATGCCCTGAGAGGGCACCCTCGCAAATCGTGAATATGCGCATATAACTGCAATGACCGCGCAGTATATAAATGAATAGAAACGACATAAGTGTTAAGGAACGTTTCTGCACACGAGGAGGAGAGATAACGAACAATGAAAAATGAGGCGAACCGCCCGGGAATCGAACCCAGGGCCTTCCAATTGCCGGTTGGACGCTCTACCATTATGCTACGGACCTCACTCAATCACAAATCGAAATTCTCCCACATAGGGCAGAAACCAATGCCCTGAGAGGGCACCCTCGCAAATCGTGAATATGCGCATATAACTGCAATGACCGCGCAGTATATAATGAATAGAAACGACATAAGTGTTAAGGAACGTTTCTGCCCTATGTGGGAGAATTTCGATTTGTGATGAGTGAGGTCCGTAGCATAATGGTAGAGCGTCCAACCGGCAATTGGAAGGCCCTGGGTTCGATTCCCGGGCGGTTCGCCTCATTTTTCATTGTTCGTTATCTCTCCTCCTCGTGTGCAGAAACGTTCCTTAACACTTATGTCGTTTCTATTCATATATATATATATATATAACCTTGCTGCTGTTTCGTGCGTTGCTCTCTTCACACGGAGGTCAAGCTGGTGGCCCCGCCTCTAGGTCTGACTTGGTGGAGGAGCGAGTTGCTTTCTTGCGTTCTCCACCGTACATAGCCAGGTACACCCGGCTCATCTGATACTGTTCTGAGCCAGGCATCTAGTTTTCTCTTGAAGACTTCAACTCTGACCCCTGCAACGTTTCTGAGGTCCTTTGGAAGCTGGTTGAAAAGTCTTGGCCCCCTGACAGCCAAGCTATTTTCCCTCAGTTGAGGAGGTCCCTTGTCGGGCTTTTAATTTGGGAACACTACATATTCTGCCTTTCCTATTTTCCATTGTTTGAATGGTAATTGGTTTTAGTTTGAGGTTTGGTACCGGTTTTTCCATAATTTTCAATATGTAGATTATGGTGTACCTCTCTCTTCTTTTCAGGGAGTACAGATTTACAGTGGTGGGCACGCGCAACGATTTTTGTAGCGCCGCAACCGCAACTCTGCTGAAATAGTTGCGCCGCACGCGCAACCCTTTTCAAAAAGTTGCGCCGCAAGCGCAAGCGCAACCAAAAATGTTGCGCCGCAACTGCCCACCTTTGCAGATTTAGTTCACGGTCTTTCCCAGTAGTTGAGTTCTTTGCAGCAAATCAGTCTTGGCTGTGAAATGTCTCTGCGTTTCTTAGTTTCTTCCTTTTCATATGTGGACGTCAAAACTGAGCAGTATTCAAGTTTTGGTATAATCAACGTTTTTAGCAGGGGAATCATTACTGTCCTATCCCTTCTTTTAAACGTTCTTTGTACCTGTCCCGCGACTCTTTTTGCTTTATTTATCGCTATCTGATGTAATTATATATATATATATATATATATATTATATATATATATATATATATATATATATATTATATATATATATAATTATATAATATAATATATACAGGGTGGGGCACGGGAATCAAGTGTTTTTTGAATAGCTAATCGGCCATTAGGAATGGGAGGGGCGTGCGGTAGGTAGCATTCCATTCCTGGGTTCATAGCATTTAACTTTAACTAAGACTCACCTTTATCTTTCAGGTGCCATCATGGAGCAGTGGACGTTAGAACACCGCATGTTCGCGTATGATCATTTTGTTAGGAGTGGCGAGTCAGTGACAGCAGTTCAGCGTGCGTTTCGCCGCAGATTCAACATTCATCGAAATGACTCTGTTCCCGCTCGTGACACAATCTTACGTTGGGTTAACAATCTTCGAACAGGAGGCTCAATAATGAAAACAAAACCGAAGGGGCCGCAACGCACTGTGCGTACTCCAGAGAACGTTGAAAGGGTCAGACAAGCGATGTTGCAAAGCCCAGGCCGCTCTGCTCGGAGACATTCAGCTGCACTCGGAATCAGCAATCGTACTGTTAGACGGATTTTGCATGAAGAATTACATTTTCACCCATACAAGTTGCGATGGTGCAGGAATTGAATGTAAACGATTGCCCCCAACGACTGAATTTTGCACAGGAAATGCTTGCACTTTATGAGCAGAATGAAAACATGATGGTGGTAATGAGTGATGAAGCCCATTTCCACCTTAATGGGGCCGTCAACAATCAAAACTGTCGGTATTGGGCTGCTGAAAATCCGCGACAACTCCATGAAAAACCGCTGCATAGCCCTAAGGTTACAGTTTGGTGCGCGGTGGGAAAGTTTGGCGTCATCGGTCCCTATTTCTTCGAACAAAATGGGGTTACCGTTACCATAACATCTGGGCGTTACATTGAGATGGTGAACACCTTTTTCATCCCTGAGTTACGAAGAAGGCGTATTGCTCGTCGACATTTGTGGTTTCAGCAAGATGGGGCCACGCCACACACCGCCAGAGCGTCAATGGCTGTTCTTCGCCCCCTGTTTCCCAACCATCTCATTTCGAGATTTGGTGACATTGCATGGCCCCCTCGGTCCCCTGACTTGTCCACATGTGACTTCTTTCTATGGGGGTACCTCAAGTCACGTGTCTACGAGGACAAGCCCCGTACATTAGATGCATTGAAGGAAGCGATCCGTCAACAAATCATCCAAATCAACAGAGACCTGCTGGGAAGAGTGGAGGCCAATTTTCGTAAACGCCTTCAACAATGCGTCGACGGCCAAGGACATCATATGCCAGATATAATTTTCGGTACATGATTATTATGACATGAAATGCTATGTTCTTACGAATGTTGTTCTACCAATATATTTTCTTTACAAAAATAAATATCATTTTCCTGATTATTCCAAAAACACTTGGTTCCCGTGCCCCACCCTTTATATATATATATATATATATACAGGGTGGGCCGTAAGTTTCCATACATAGGAAAAATTTCCGGATGCTTGGATTGGTCGGCGTGGTCCTGTGGAGTGGCCTCCCAGATCCCCAGATCTCACCCCCCTTGATTTCTATCTTTGGGGGCACTTGAAGGCCATGGTGTATCAGGAAAAGATACGAGACATAAATCATCTAAAGGAACGTATCACCAACGCCATTACAAGCATAACGTCAACTGTGCTAATGCGTGTTCATCAACAGTGGGGAACACGTATTGAAATGTGTTTTCAAAACAATGGCAACCATGTAGAGCATATTATATAAATAAAAATGCTTGTCCATAAAAAAATGTTTATTTTTCCTATGTATGGAAACTTACGGCCCACCCTGTGTATATATATATATATATATATATATATATATATATATATATATATATACACAAAGCTGGGCACAAACCGTTAATCCGTTAATCGTTAATTAACGAAGTTAACTTTTTCGTTAACGATTTAACTTTTAAGTTAACTTTGAAAATCATTATCGGACTAATTAACTTCCGTTACATTTAACTTCCGTTAACTCAAGTCCGTTAACCCACAAAATTCATAAATAAACGTTTAAAAGTTTATATTATTTTCAGTGCTGAGCAGGTGCGCAATTAATCCGCCACTGTTAATAGTGATGAACGAATTTCCATTTCCGCAGTGCAAAATCAGGCGATATATTTGTTTCCGTCGCCACAATTTGTGTCTTACCAAATATGGTAGTTATTTATGGCATTGGTTTGAGCAAAACATGGTCGACTGTAAAATCAGGCGGAAAGATTTGCCATTTGAGTCGAATGTTTCAACTTCTTTCAAGAAATATCACGAGCATTTTAAGGCACTTTCAATAATATATATGTAACAACTACAACAAATAACTACATTCGTTTCATTTGCAGTCTGCCTCTTGCGCAACATGTTTGTGCTAGTGAATATTTAAAAATAATCGTTGTCAAGTAAGTCATGTATATTTATAATATGTCTGTGAGTACCTTATTAGTAGTCTCCTTGATACATTTCAAGAACCATAAAACTGATCAGGTAAGATTTCAATTCTCATGTCACTTTGATGACATAAATTAAGTCAATTGATGTCTTACAATGGGAGCGTTTTCACCTTAACCCTTTATGTCCTGGCGGTACTTCTAGGTACCACATCTTTAAAATCTCCATAATTATTTTTCTACCCGGTTTTTCCAGGGTGAGGAAAAGCATGTAGGGTACAGTCGAGGAGGCCATGAAGCAGCAGTCCAACGAAGTGGGCAGCAACAACGAGGAGGAGGAGGAGGAGGATGACTTCTTCAGTGCTGTCATCCAGACAAGAGAGAGCAGCAGAAGCCACAGGTCACTCAAGGGCAAGGCCCAGAACTTGGTCAAGACCTGGCTGGAGACCAACTCCAAGGACTTGCTGACAGATGCTGCCTTCTTGGGTGAGCAAGTGTTGGTAGACTTGTTCATCAAGTTCAACACAGCCATCCCCTCCAGTGCTGCAGTGGAGCGTTTGTTCTCTATGGGCAAGGACATCCTGAGGGCCGAGAGATCATCCCTGTCTGATGAAAACTTTGATATGCTAATTTTCATGAAGGGCAACATGCATCTCATGGACAAAATGGAGAACGAGAAGAGGGAAAATTAAATTATATATATATTGTGTTTTTCATTTTTTTTATAATAAAAGTTAACGTTAACGGTTTATCGGTAACTTCCGTTACATGTTTAACGAATTAACGGATTAGCGGTTAACGAAGTTAACTTTTTGGTTAACGGTGCCCACCGCTGTATATATATATATATACAGGGTGGGCCGTAAGTTTCCATACATAGGAAAAATAAACATTTTTTTATGGACAACCATTTTTATTTATATAATATGCTCTACATGGTTGCCATTGTTTTGAAAACACATTTCAATACGTGTTCCCCACTGTTGATGAACACGCATTAGCACAGTTGACGTTATGCTTGTAATGGCGTTGGTGATACGTTCCTTTAGATGATTTATGTCTCGTATCTTTTCCTGATACACCATGGCCTTCAAGTGCCCCCAAAGATAGAAATCAAGGGGGGTGAGATCTGGGGATCTGGGAGGCCACTCCACAGGACCACGCCGACCAATCCAAGCACCCGGAAACTGCTGATCCAAATACCGACGCACGTGAAGACCATAATTTAAATTTTCCTATGTATGGAAACTTACGGCCCACCCTGTATATATATATATATATATATATATATATATATATATATATATATATATATATATATATATCACTGCAACGTGTTTCTTCCGAGATGGTTTTTCAATGTTAAAAAAAATCGACCCCTCGAAAACGCCCTTTTTTTTTAATGCTGATCACACGTAATTGTATTTAAAATTTAATCCTTGAAGGGTTCAAATAATGCCAAACCTTTCTTTTGCCATATCTTCGGATCATATTTAACTATTACTGTTCAGTATTAAAACTAATTTATTACGATTATTTTTCTTATATATTATTATGAAGACTTAAAATATTCAAACGAGATTTAATTAAATACTTTACAAGATACTAACCTTAACCCTTTGACGACCGGCATACGTTCCTTTGAATTAAAAAGTGCAGTTTTTATCGTTATTCAAAATTAGATACGTTAGTAACTATACACACTTAAATGATACATTTTGGGTTCCTTTTCCGACAACTAAACGATATGATACGATATTTTGTAAAAGATATGTAGAGTTATTTGTAGAAATGTTGCATCATTGTACAAATTATATTATTATTATTTCGGGCTACGTCGTTGCCAATGTTGTAACACCGCTTCCCATTGATCAGCGAAATTAAGCGACATTGGGTCTGGGTAGTAGTTGGTTGGATGGGAGACCGTCCTCCGCGCCCAGATTATATAGCGACCCGTGATTCGGATCCCACGTAAAGCTGTAGGTCCCCTCCGTCATATGACCTTAGATGTTGCGAAGGTTAAACAACCCCAATAAAAAAATTATTATTTCCGTTGGGACAAATATGACTCTTAGTTCTCAAAGAGTTAAGGCATCACAATACAGAAAACCTTCTTGGGCCATCTCATACGACCATATTAACTCGAGTTGATAATGACTGAGTAACTTATTAGTTTAATCTGTTAACATTAATTACGTATCAATAAGTTTTGCAATATAGCCTGTGATGGTATGGTTGGGATTTTGAATATGGTATACATTCCTGCCCCTTATTGCTCCAAACTATTAATCAATTAAAGAAGCGAAGATGAAACTATTAGATATCCTCTAGGGTAGGAGTCCGCAAACTAAGGTGTGCGCGAAGGGTTACTCAATTCATAACTCATTATTTGAAATGGATCAGAAAAAGTATCGATACGCAGAGAGGAATTATATTTCTAATTTCAAAAGAACGTTTTTGGTCCCCACAACTACTTGTATTCGTCACTAACATGGGTAGGGGGTAAATCAGTTTTTTTATTAATAAAAGGGGTACGAGTGAAAACTTTTGCTGACCACTGCCTAGAGCAGGGGTTACGATAGGAGGACCCCCGACAGATTTTATACAAACTACCAGGAATAAACACATACTTAGACTCTTGTAGAATTTGCTTTAAAACAGCGGTTCTTAACCTTTTTAGGTTGCGATCCAAAATTCTTGTCTCGGGGCTAGCTCGGCGACCAATGCCTTCAAACGGTTCACTCGTAATCGATAATAAAATAAATAATAATGGTAAAATGATTAGGGATAACATAAATAAATGATAAATGACAATTTAAAGACCCAGAGGTTAAGAACCCCTGCTTTAAAATAAAGGCAAATTTTGATATTTCGAAAGAATGAAATCCAACTTTTTTTTTGCTCTTTTTGTAAAGTTGAAATTTAGTTTTCATTTGCCAAGTTAAAATTGGTGATTTTAAGTTTATTTCAGTGAAATAATGTCGGCCACATTAAGGAAACGTAATAGGATGAGTTACAATGGTACAGTAGTTACAGAACCATCTGCGAACCAGAGAAAATTAATCGATGATCGATAGTCGAGGAGAGGCCAAACATTAATTAATATGAAACTTTTATAAATTTTAAACGAACGTTCGATATTTTTCTTTGTTTTTATAACACTAAGCTAATAAGCAAGTATTTTACTGGATATAAGCTTACCTTGATTTTTTTTTTTATCCGAAATATAAAAGCAGCCAAAATTAGTTACAAAGAAAATATACTTATTTAAACTGTATATATATCAAAATATTCTTTTATTTTTACATAAAGTAGTTTTTTATTATATATATATATATTATATATATATTAAGCTTATAGTGGTGGACCGGATATCCGCATCCGCACTTCTGACTGCGGATGTTACCTCTAATAAATTATGCAATTTACAATTAAATTAGGTTATAAAGTAGCTTATAAGGCCCAGTCATGCACATTTCATGTAAAGTATTAATTAATTATTAATGAACAAACAAATATATAAACCTCAAAATATAAATATCTGGTAACAGAAAATTGAATGAAACTTGTTTCATTAAATTTTCTGTGGCTGAAACTCTTGAGAAAGTTATCATCATCATAATGAAAACATTAATATTAATTCTTATGCATTGCCTGCCATAATAGTAATATCACGAAATTTGAAAAATTGTCATATATTTATAATTCTATATTGATAGATTAACTAAATATCCGCATTCGCGGATATTGAAATTAAAAATCCGCATCCACAGATATTGAAAAACTGACATCCGGTGCACCACTAACACACACACACACACACATATATATATATATTATATATATATATATATAATATATATATTATATATATACACACACACACACGCACAAAGAACCAAAACTCCCGTATTTTAGTCGGTGGGTGGGTGGGTTGTAATTTAGATGTAATTTTGCTTTGTTAAGAAAAACTCAAGATTCGAATCCAGCACCTTTTGAGTAGAAGGCGCCACGACGAGGTAAAACGTAGCATAACCTAGCGCAGATTGAGTATATTAATGAATACATTTTCTGACAAAAAAAAAATCAATTTTACTTCCATTTTTGTACTTTTATTTGAACTTTCGATTTGCGGATGTAACTTATACTGACGTGTCATATGCCTTCAGATAATAGTATCATATGATACGCTGACCTCGTGGTGAGATACAGCTGAAAGGATAAGTTCAAATTCTCTTAAATTTTCCATCGACAAACCCTTGCCTCGATGCACTTGGGTATGGAACAAAAAGTGTTTGAATGAAAGGTTCTCCGATATTTTTTGAAGCTGCGATAAAATTAATTTGTTAACATCCATGGCAAGACGACGCATTACGTACATTATAAATAATCTAAGAACCAACTTCCTATTCTCACTGGGGTGGATACATCATTTGAATTTATTTGGGACCGAAAACGCGGAGATCCTCCACTGGGAATAAATCACTACCTCAAATAGTACATTGGGTAAGAAAAGTCTTCATTCGCATACCTCACGAACCACTTCCCTCCCTTTGTTTCTCTCGGGTTACATTTATACAAACACGTGTCATACATTCACTAATTACATCCTTTGATCTTTTACGCGTATCTCTCTCTTCGCTCACCTCCAGGCTCATTATACGCATGAATGAGCATACTTAAAAGTACGCATCATTATTTAATCTACTGAAGTTTGAGATTTTTTTTAAAAATTTGTATACTGATTGATGATAACGCTGAGTACCTGAACCACGTTGATAGCCGGAGACGCGATGATAAAATAATAATAATAATAATAAAAATAATAATAATAACGGTCAAAGAACACATGAAGATGAAAAGCATCAAAGGGGTGCCAACTATCAGCGAATCTCAAGTCGTGAAGATGGGGTTCTGCAAGCTGCAGAAACGGTCGCTTAAAAGACTATTTTATTAAGAAAGAAAATCAGGATAACCGTTAGAACACCCACATGTCATATTTAAATTCGGGCAGTGTGTTAAAATGGCACAAGAAAAATTAAATTTAAAAAGCCTTCTGTATATAAAGTGATGCAAATGAAACTACAACCCGTTTGTTCCAAAAATCCGCCATAGCTTAAGTGTCGCCAATGACGTTTGATATCGTTTGTCAACGATCTTAGTGTCAAAATATTTTAATCCACAATGTTATAAAGCCAAGAACTACAAAAAGAAAATCCCACTCTTCAGAACTCCGGCACAAATAATCTTATAATATAGTTTTTATTTACTCTATTGCTTTACTTAATATTTGAAAGATGCATCGACAAAAGATCCAACACTCGAAATTGATTCACTTGTTACGCATCAAACGTGAAATCACTTTCAATTCCGAGATAGATAAAACGGGGAATGTTTGAAACCCCCTATTTCTCTACATATGGAGATGAGCGTGAACTCAAGAGTCACTCGAATCCTAGCAGAGTAGGCGAGCGATCTAACTCGTGTATTGGTTGTAGCGGGAGTCGAGCCCGGGAGCTTCACAGTCCCAGTCCAGCCTCCAAATAACGTAAGAAACAGTCAGAAACCTTGCCAAAATAGGCACCCGTACAACTAATATTTATATTATAACAATTTATAACATCCACAACAAAGACTACGAAAGAAAGTCGGTTAAAGGAGTAACTTTTTGTCATGGAACAGTCAAGAATTTGTCGAAATTGAGTTAAGCTAAACTTTCTTTACAAGTACTTCGGATACGGTGGGAGTTTGGGTCGCTAATGAAATTGTTGTTAAAAGTTTAAAAGTGAACAACTTGAGGCTATATTTTTACTCGAGTGATGGCTTTAGAACTACGATATACTCGTACGAGCTAATCATTTTGCATCGTACGTGTATTCAGTAAATTTCACAATCCAATAGATATTTTGACGTACGAGGCTTTTTCATAATCTAAATACGCACCTTCATGTACGAGGTTATCTATAGCTATATCTACTCGCTTTTACTGAAGCTGGATTTACTTGCTTCGTCAGAGAGAGAAACCTTCAAATACAGTGGTAGCTCATACCTAGAAATCTCTGCCTCGGTAATGTTAAATATCGTATGTATGATATCTACGGCCGAATCAACTAAGATGTTCACTTCTCCAAATTAGTCACTTATCTTAAAATCAGGAACACAAATGATCACTACAATTTAAGTGTTCATAGAACAACACAAACTCAACTAAATAAACGACAAATCAGTTCATTTGGAAAATGAAAATATTCTTAACTTAAAATATTTTTTCATACATATAGAGTAATTATTATTATATTACAATGCTAACTGATGACAATAAACACACATCCAATATATAAAATATAAATACATACTATCTCAAATGTAGGGGAAAGAAAGACCAAAAATGAACAAAGATGCGTTTGTATTATTAGAACACTAACATCCGGTCATGTTAAGTACTTTCGATAACAGCAGAGAGATATTAAAAGACGCATAAATGTCGTATGCGATAAGAAGAAAGAAAACTGTTGCTAAAGCTTCGCGAAAGACCTAAACACCTGCGTTGCTCGCACTCATTTACTGAAAAGGGCCCACAACCACAAAAATCTATCACTCTCCACAAGCACCGAATGCGTGCGTGCCTAAGACTTCTAAATCCTTAAAGAATAACGCTTCTACGGTCTACTATTCTCTCATTACACGCCTACGTAGCACATAACGAATATGACGAGTAAATAAAGAGCAAAAAAGTGTTCGACTTAAAAATGAATGATCTGAGATACTTTTAGATACTCTGCGATGACTGAGAAATAGATTTCTCTAAAATGGCGAAATCCAACGCTGTAATCATCAAAGTAACGACAAATTTAAGCTTTGGTGTTTCTTTCCCATAATCAAAATTTCACATTTTAATTAATATCAGAGATTTAACCTAAAAACGTTTTACTGTGGGTGTACTTTGACAACTTGAAAGAAAATAGTCAGATCGTAAAAAAACCTTTGTGCAAAACGAATTGACGGATAAATTATAAACGAAATACTTACGTAAAAGCGAATACCTTAAACATAAAAAGTGCAGCATGATAAATACTGTTGTCATTTAAGGTATAAACGCGTCACCCGCTTTCTTAATGAAGCAGCGGCCAAAAGAAGATACATTGCATATCTATAAAGCAGTTAATAGACTAAACTTCCCAAAGAACAGCTATTATGTACACGAGTCCTATTCGCAAATGGATTAAGTACAAACTGTTATGCAGTAAATGAGAAAAAAAATTACTCTATAGTTACAACAACATTGTTATTAAAAAGATTTTCTGGATTACGAACAAATAACACTTATGTTATTACCATATCAACTGAAGTGATTACGAGATTTAAACGGCAACTGACCTTCTCAATGCAACCTTTTACTTTCGAAGGGTTTTATCTATATATACAGTATAAAAAATTTTAAAATTAAAAATAAAAAAAATAAAAAAAAAATTCGCTGACAAATTTCTGCATTTTTGGAAATCTGAGTTACGAATTTCTTTTCCCGCAAAATTGAACTTTCCCCTCGAAAATGTTAAATTTATCCCTCCTTCAGAGCCCTCTTCGGATGATCTCATTGCGAATTGTGCATTTTGGTGGAGTGGGCGTGCAAAAGGTCT
This sequence comes from Bathynomus jamesi, assembly GCA_023014485.1. NCBI lineage: Eukaryota > Metazoa > Arthropoda > Malacostraca > Isopoda > Cirolanidae > Bathynomus > Bathynomus jamesi. The sequence continues at coordinate 42,994 of JAJOZX010010472.1, forward strand.
TTCCTCGAGGCTTTGTAGGGACAAAAGGCGCATTTGAACGGCTTTTCCCCCGTGTGAATGCGGATGTGACGTTTCAGATCGCTCGTTTGTCGGAAAGTGGCGCGGTTGCAATATTGACACTTGAGCTGGTTGCCTTCTCCCCTACCGGAGGAAGGGGTGCTCCCACCTCCGCTGATGGTAGCGTTTTCAACCACGATAGGAGGGGCGCTGCCACCGCCACCACTGGCCACGGCATTTACGGTATTTCCCGTGCCGCTTGCATTCGTCACGTTCACTGTCGTCGTCTGACTATTTTCCTGCGAGAAAAATTGTTTTTCTACACATTACTCCAAAAAGCAAGTTTAATGAATGTATTCCAAAATCAGAGTAGAAAGCATTTTTTAAAAACTTCAAAAAAATTGAGGCATTGCTACTAGCTAGGGGGAAACATAAACCTCTTTAAATCAAATTCATGAAGTATATAAACATTATCAATACGAGTGATAATTGCATGAACAATATTACAGTAAATGAAGCAAATTCAGGTTCTCGGAACAAAATCTCTTTAGGAGAAAATTTAATCTAACCGAATTTACTCGACTGAGAACCACCTGTAATGAACTTCCTTTATCGATATCGGTAATTTTAGTGGCACTTCTTATCGGTGACGCACGTTCCCTCTTCAAGATGTGCCGTGCCACATTGACAACAAACGACCAAAAATTACGTTGAAGATTATCTTTTTCTTAACTTACCAATGGCTGAGGTTGGACTATTGTCTGTGTCGTTTGTACTTCCGTTGGTTCTGTCGAATACGCCTCGACAGTGGCAAAGCTCGCAGGAACCAAGTCTCCACCACCGAGCCACTGTTAAATAATACAGAACGAAAGGATTTAACTGGTATATCACAATTGTTGTCACTCGTAATTTATTGTCAATGCTAAAATTCTTTGATTTTCCTTTTCTTTACTCCTCAGATAAATGTTCTAGTTTTAGTTCTCTCTCCTCGCAGCTGAAAAACTTTCCTAATAATATAGCATTGAAGGAAATGCACAATCTAATCTCGGGGAAAACTAATTTACTGCAAGAAACAAAATATGATTATAATGCCAATGAACCAATGTTAACTCCACTTCTACATTTCCTAAAATATTTTCTTCCTTACAATTCCTTACTGACTCGTACTTTAATATTCATACCCATACAATCATAACCTACTTCAAATTTTCCATGAAAATCCTCATCTCCTATTTAATTAAGAGAGTTCAAGTCAATCATACTCCTACTTCTACTTCTACTTCTACTACTTCTTCTCGCATTGCTCATTTCAAATATTCCGAGCTTCTCATTATCCTAGCCCATTTATTATTCATCATGGTATAATATATGCTACCTCTCCATCTCAACCGCAAAAACTGTTTCTTATAATCACTTTAGGTATTCTGTTTTAACACACACAGGCTTATCCTTCTTAGGCCTATCTACACCTATTGGTAATTGGAGCAAAATCACAGGGCCAAAACATAAATACATCTTAACTGATGCCAACACACTTTCATTAACAAATTAACGCCTCTCTTGCCTCTTAAAACATATCCAATCAATCCTCAATACATCTCCCTTGAGGCCTTGACAAATCGTTATCATATATAACATACACACCCTCTTCACATAAATATTCTAGTTTTACACCCACACAACTAGACATCTGCGAGGGCACCAGATTCAATAGCAAAGCGGAGGTACTTCGTACCTCCAGAAGAGACCTTCCCATCTCCAACCACGTTTCCCAAAGAGAAGAAGCCACCGAACCTAACAGGGATTTAAGTTTCTCGTATTTCTCGCAGCGCAAATACTTGCACGAAGAATGTCAATGTCAGCAATGATAGTATGGTACATATAATCCTTTACATATCCCCACAGGAAGAAGTCCAGGGGTGTGATATCGGCGGATCGTGGAGGCCATGGCACCGGCCCGTTGCGCCCGGGAAAAGTGGTGCTCAAGAACTGACGCACTAACAAACCCCAGTGAGGAGGCGCACAGTCTTGCTGTAAAATGATGGATGGTTGAAGGTCTTCCAACTGGGGCTCGACAAAGAACTCGAGCATGTTCAGGTACACTTGCGCAGTTAACATTCTTTTCAGCAAAGAAGAATGGGCCTATCATTCATTAATCTACACCAAACACTGACAAGAAAAAAAACTTGATACGTTATGCAACAAGATGCAAAACAAAGCATTACTGTCTCTTCTTTGGATTTCATGTAATTAATTAAAGTTTACAATCGGGAAAGGAGTTTGTGTACACCCTGTATCTCTCCAAACATTTGAATTTGGAATTACGACTAAAGTGAAATGCCCAATTTTTATATCAGAATATCTCGTGCTTAATACAAAATGCCTTCGTCATTAGGCGTTCAAAAATGTTCTCTCACTGCGCTGAAGGAGACGAATTGGAGAGCAGTAAAGATTTCAGGACACACTTAGGAAGAGGAAGAGCCAATAACTTTCTCGTACTCAAGTCTATATTTTCTAATTCCTGAAGCAACTTTCTAATACTTATTCTAATTTCCCAACCAGACAAGGTAGCCTAGTGGTAAAGGGCTGGGCTTTGAATCTGAAAGTCCTGGGTTCGAGTCCTTGGTTCCGACTTCAAATTTCAGCGATGAAAGTGCCTCTCTGAGTCTTCGCTAGTGGGGTCGTGGTTAGGATCTCGCGTAAAGCTATAGGTCCCCTCCATCATATGCCTTAGATGTTAAAGAGTAGATGAAAACATGCAAAACAATTTTAATTCTTACGCACCGACTGCATTCCAGATGGGCCTGCAAGTGCCTCTGCCACCGCCTCCGCCAGGGGCTGCGAGTGTGTCTGATGAGTACCTGGAGCGAGCTGCGTTGTTTCATACCTGTGTGTAATCACTTGGTTTGGGTCTTGCGGGTGAGAGACCAGTGTGTGATGAGTTCCTCCATCACTCACCACCACTCCATACGTGCTTATCAGTGTTGCTGTGGTGGTACCCTTCTGCAGGTGCTCAGAATCTTCCATCTGTTCTTCCTTCACAATTGCCTCTGCGACCACAACCTGAAAATCAACCAAAAAAATTATATATATGTATGTACACCTTTCAAATGTTCCGTGCGATGATTCCTCATTTCACGAAGGTCAAGCTTGTCGTCCCTTCTCTCGAGTTGGCCTGGTGAAGAAGAGAGTTGGTTTATATATATATATATATATATATATATATATATATATATATATATATATCCCCGCAAGGGGGTTCTAAGCTCGTGCTCTTGAGTGTTCTTTGTGCTCGTTTGTACGTGCTTGTTCCTGGAGGTTTCACGTGCGCCCTCCCGGCCCTAGCACCCAAGGATGATGGGGCTCGACCCTGCAGTCCTTGGTCTTTTTCCACTTCGACTGTCCCCTCCACCCTTTCTTTTTCCTCTGTCTTTCCGCCGAGATATGCCCTTTTAAATAGAGGCGAATCGGTTCTTCCCGAACTTAAAAAAAATAAAAAAATAAAAATATATATATATATATATATATATAAAGCGCAGGCTTAGCACCAATGACACACACATTTGAATTCACAAACATTTCAGAAGTGTCTCTTCCATCATCAATGGCTACAAATAAAAATTATGATTAAAATTGTTGTATAAAATAAACTACACTGATAAAAATGTTCTAAACCTTCCAGAACTGAAAAATAAAAGGCAACCTCTATTTATAAAACAATACTCAAGACCTCTTTACAAGATTAATGCAAGTACAACACATCCAGTACAACCTCCGCCCTTGTTTTTATAATTTTAATTTTTAAGAGTTTTAAGATATAATATTTTTATATATCATTAATGTTGCAGTCTTTTATACAAGAAATTTATCATAATTCCTATTTGTAGATACTGATGATAGAAGAAAAACTTCGAAACTTTTGTCAATTCAAATAAATGTATCGGGCATTGATCCTTCTCTTCCTCCTACGTCATTGGTTCCGAAGGAACAAGCCCTCGCCCTCGCCCTCGCCCTCCCCCCCCCCAAAAGACAAAAGATTATTATATACATTAGGAAGATAAAAGGAAACAAGGTGCGTGGATTTCAGTCTCTTCCATTTATAGTTTGATGATAAAAAACTCAGGAAGTGCTCAAATTCTGATCATCGTATGTTTCAGTTCACCTATCAACTTGATTGATGTCAAGCATTCCATACAGATAACTTTACAGTCTGGAGCTTGCTTTAACCGCAATCGTGAAACCAAAATTTTCCTTAACTGAGATAGCCACTCGAATTTCTGAAGGTTTTTTGGTAGTTTTATCTAATGGTTTAGTTAGGCCTAACTTTTTTTTTTTAAATATATACTTTATAGAAGTTATATTTCTCTCCTTAAATGTTCGCCCTAATTCATTTAAAGAAATTAAATACGCAGTATATGGAGAAAAAAAAGTTATTCTGGAAAGAAGTGAGAAGGTCAAAGGTCAGTCTGATGGACGAACTGGTAATATAAAAGATAAGAATTGCAGTGTGTTACTGCAAGATGAGCAAATACTCGATATATTAAAAAAGTATTTCAGTGAGCTGGTAGGTGAGGTAGTTGAACAGGAAGGAAGTGTAAATTCAGTTGTTCGTTAGCCGATCAGCCAACCCTGATCGAGCAAGCCGGCGGCACGCAGGTAACCGATCACCCCCCTCTCCGGAGTGGACCAGAGGTTCAGCGCACTAGTGATGTTGTGTTGTGTTGTGTGTTCTATGTTGTGCTAGAGCGGTACAGTCTGTCATAATGCGTTCAATTATTTGGGGTGTGTCTTGGCACAGGTGGCAGGTGTCGTCTAGTCCGTGTTTATATGTCTATAAGTTGGGGTGATGTCCACATCGGAATCGTGCTAAGTTAACTCGATCCGATCTGCTCAGGCAGTCAATGGGTGGCGGCTTCGCACCTAGGACCGCATTCGGACTGACTCGTGTCAGTACTTTGTGTGTGTGTTTGGTGTGTGTTGTGTGTTTGGTGTGTGTGTGTGTGTTTGTGTGTGTGTGTGTGTTTGGTGTGTGTGTGTGTGTTTGGTGTGTGTGTGTTTGGTGTGTGTGTGTGTTTGGTGTGTGTGTGTGTGTTTGGTGTGTGTGTGTGTGTTGGTTTGTGTGTGTGTGTTTGGTGTGTGTGTGGGTGTTTGGTGTGGGTGTGTGTGTGGGTGTTTGGTGTGGGTGTGGGTGTTTGGTGTGTGTGTTTGGTGTGGGTGTGTGTGTGGGTGTTTGGTGTGGGTGTGTGTGTTTGGTGTGGGTGTGTGGTGTGTGTGTTTGGTGTGGGTGTGTGGTTATGTGTGTGTGTGTGTGTTTGGTGTGGTTATGTGTGTGTGTGTGTTTGGTGTGGTTATGTGTGTGTGTGTTTGGTGTGGTTATGTGTGTGTGTGTGTTTGGTGTGGTTATGTGTGTGTGTGTGTTTGGTGTGGTTATGTGTGTGTGTGTTTGTGTGTGGGTGTGTGGTGTGTGTGTGTGTTTGGTGTGGGTGTGTGTGTGTGTGTTTGGTGTGGGTGTGTGTGTGTGTGTTTGGTGTGGGGGTGTGGGGGGGCGCGTGTGTGGGGGGGCGTGGTGTGGGGGGGGCGCGTGTGTGGGGGGGCGTGGTGGTGGGGGGGGCGTGGGTGTGTGTGTGTGTGGGGGGGCACGTGGGTGTGTGGGGGGGCACGTGGGTGTGTGTGGGGGGGCACGTGGGTGTATGTGGGGGGGCACGTGGGTGGTGTGGGGGGGCACGTGGGTGTGTGTGGGGGGGCACGTGGGTGTGTGGGGGGGCACGTGGGGTGTGTTTGTGGGGGTGGGGGGGGGGGTGTTTGTGGGGGGGGGGCGTGGGTGTGTTTATGGGGGGGGGCTTGTGTGTGGGTGTATGGGGGGGGCGTGCGGGTGTGGGGGGGGCCGTGGGTGTGTGTGGGGGGGGCGTGGTATGGAATTGACCATTTGGTTATAATGTGTCTCTGGTCACCGTCACAGTCTGGTGTTACCTTAATGGTGCGAGGTGACGGTGCATGATTGTACATGTAGTGGCAAGGGTGTTGTGGGTTAGTTGTCGCTGCTGCCATGAATTGTGTTCCCCTCATGTCTAAATGTTCCCTAACTTTCAACATTTTTGTTTCTGTGTGCAGGTGTTCTATTGGTGTTGTTTGAGTACATCCTGTAATGATACGAAGTGCGTTGTTTTGTATTGTCTACAAGGTGTTTATGTGTGGGTTTGAGATAATGGGTGCCCAGCATGGGATAGCATAGTCCATAACTGAGCGAATATATTGTTTGCGTATGAGTGGTGATGTTTCCTGCTGGTGTCCAAAGTCTGTGCCTGTTAGTACCCAAAGCATGCAAGTCTTGACGTACATTCGTTTTAATGTCCTGAATGTGGTTTGCAAAAGATAATGACGTGTTGGATATGACCAAGTATTTTGGTCCTGCGAGTGTGTGGAATGTTGGTGTGTTTAGTGTAAGCTGTGGAGTTATCTGGTGTTCTTTTGTGTTGCTTGTTGGCAAGGTGATGGTTGATTTTGTGGGCGCTACTTCGAGTCTATTGTGTGTGAGCCAGTCTTGTATAACGTTTATGTATGTTTGTAGGTTATTTGTAGCGGTGTCGCTGTTGTTGTGGGTGGATGTTAGTGTGATGTCATCTGCATATGATAACGTAAGCTTGTTATCTATGGATGTTGGAATTTCCTGCATGTATAAGTTGAAGTGTTGGTGAGAGAACAGAGCCTTCAGGGACCCCATTCGGAAAAAGCTTGTTTTTGGATGACTTACCATCAAATGTGACATGCGAGTATCTTCCTGAAAGATAATTGCTCAGCCACCTTTTGGTGTTATTGTGCATGTTTGTGTTGAGTATTTTGTTTATGAGAGGGACGCGTGGAATAGCATCAAATGCTTTATTAATGTCTATTGTTGCTAATTGTGTACGTTGAGCTGGTCGTCTGGAGTTGATGTCATCCATGATGTGCTGCGTGAGGTTAGTGAGTAATGTCGTGATTGAGTGGTGAGGTCTGAATCCATGTTGAGTACCCGATAGTGGTGTGTGGGGGTTGGTGATTTGTAAGATTAGTCTTTCTGTTACTTTGGAAGGTGTGCATAGTAAAGTAATGGATCTATAGGAAGCTGGTTCTGTTGGATTTTTGTTTGGTTTGAGTAGTGTAATAATTTTACCTTGTTTCCATATGTCAGGAATACTAGTGTTGGTATGAATATGTGCTGATGTTTGTGAGAGCTAGTATTCCCTGTGGGCCTAAGTGTTTAAGGTGTGTGTTAAATATGTTGTCTGGTCCAGAAGTCTTCGAATTTTTAATGTTTTTGATGATCTTAGTGGTCTGGTCTGTATTGAAGGGTGTAATGGTTGTGTCGAAAGAGAAAAAACAATAAAGCGGGGAACTTGGAGCTAGTGGATTCGAACCCGCGTCATGTGGTTTCGGTGTCAACGCGTTACCGATCACGCGATACAGAACCTACGTCGTAATACCGCTTCCCGTTGATCAGCGAAGTTAAGCGACATTGGGTCGGATAGCAGTTGGACGGGACACCGTCCTCCGCGTCAACTACGTAAAGAAAGCTGTAGGTGCCCTCCGTCATATGACCTTAGATGTTGCGAAGGTTAAACAACCCTAACATTAATTACATTTACCCCCAAAAATAGATTCGTTCAGGCGAGACCAATATTTACGCTGTTTGACCATCTTCCATTAAACTTCACCTTCATGCAAATAAAACGCATTTTTAATGTAATAACCGCATGAAACGTAACTACGTGGGTTCGTGCCCCACTAGCTCCACGTTTCCCATTTTACTGCCTTTCCATCTTATTTCAGTACAGTTATTGCACCAAGCGATTTTAGTTTTTTATGCTCATTGCAGGGCTGCAAACGTTCTTGAAACCCAAACTGTAACTGACCAATGTCAACTGCTCACAGTTCTCGTTTGCGCATAAAATTTGAGTTACATTAATCTCTCGAATTTATCTAAATTTCTTACTTAAATTACTTTATAATAATGATTTACTGATAACGAGTTTAGTTAAGTCTAAAGTCTATGACCTCCACTCTTTCAAACACAGTGTCCACACATCTCGAAAACCTTGGACCTTGATTTTGGCTCTCTCCCTCTACGAGGGGGGGATTGCGGGTCCATGGCCCCTCCTTCCTGCATAAAAATAAAGAGCATAAATATAAATCCATGAAGCATATTAGCCTAATGTTGGTCTAATAATAATCTCTCGACCTTTTTTTATCATCGATACAAAGGCATTTAAAATGTCTATTCTATAACATTGATTTGCGGCCTCAATACTTCACACGAGCGCTTTCCTTTATTTTCCCTAAATGTCAAAGTACTGGAAAGGATAAGAGGACATTAAATGCGAAACAGCGCTGCTCTCCCGCAGTGCTTTTGAGGGGAAACGGGGAATCATGATCTCACCTCAGTGGTTTGGGGTACTTCTTTGAGTTGGTCCCTGTGAATCTCCACTCTGGACCTTTGGTGTCTGTCGTAGTGCTCCTGGTTCGAAGGGGAAGAAACGTCGTCTGTCGGGGGAGATCCTCCGTGAGGGAAGCCCTGCGAAATGCCCCCATTCTCCTCTCTCCGTCGCCGCTTTGGCTGAGGGCTGCCCCTACCGTCCCTCGTTTGCCGGGTCGGGAGGGGGGCGGTGCCGATGATGGGCAACGTCGTTGTGACGCTCGAGACGCGACGTCCGTCAGGAGCCGTCGGAGGGTCGTCCGGGACGGCCAAGCCCTTCAAGGAAAAATAAAAGGATGAGAGGCACTTGAAGATCCTTACCCTATAAAGGCTGCGTCTAGGAATTATCCCAGACAAATACCCCACGACGACACTTCGTTAATGGACGAGTGTCCTGCGAACGAGACTAGACCCAGTTAGGTTAATACTAAGAGTTGATGAAATGTCTCGTCCATAAAATTAGTATAGATTCCCCCTCTCCCGGTTTAATCCTAACCAGACGTGTCAGTAATAGGTGAATATGGTAATGAAAACTCGCACTGTGATATTCTTAATTGGCAAGTATCTCGCAACTCAAACCAACGCCCGTAACTCAGCGGGTAACCCCGTTTCCCTGTAAGCGAACTAAAGACACCGAGGTTGGGAGCTCGACTCCCGATGGTGCTGATGGTAATAATTCAAGAGTTTGTATAGTGCGCCCCAGTAGTTGATCTGATGGCTGTTCCAGTTTCTGGCCCTCTTCACTGATTATTCTCTCTCAAACTCTTCTTATCTATTTTTTATTGGTTAACAATCTTTGCTTATAACAGTTTTATCGCGATGAAGTTCTAGCTAGTAAAGAAAATTCTAGAAGTCAGTCACGTTTTTCAAACTATGACTAATGAAACAGTTTGGAGTTAAAAATACATCTCAAACTTCCATTTTTGAAAGTAGTGGAAACCTTTAAATTTAACTTTCAGCAAGTGGGGTAACTACACAAAAAAAAAGCTATCAGGCTCGGAACGTAAAGATTCTGGGTTCGATTTCCGCCTCCGAATGTTCAAGCTCAGGTAACAGAGTTCACACTTAACCCCATTTTTATGGGAAAATAAAGATTTCGAATGTTACCAGATAGTGAGACAATACTTTCTTCTTGATAAAAATAATAATAAAGTCTTATAACTAACAAAACTTTCTAGTTTTAACACTAAATACTTAACATGTTCGTCTGAGTACAGCGGCAACCCTACCTTTATTCGAAGCATTTCAGCAGTCTTGATAAGACGAGCAAGATCATTTTGGGCGACACTGACAATTCCTTCATACATATAAGTGAGAAGGGCTTCTAAATCTTCTGGATGAACGTCTCTCAGCACGATGACTGGGTGTTTACAAGGAGTGCGTTCCAGCATCGCATCGAAGTACTCGCTACACACAGAGAGAACCAACTTATGTACAGGGTAAAACTTTCCTTCACAAGCTAGGGTTGCGTCGCTGTATCGCTCCTGAAAAAGAGTGAACATTCTCAGTATTAACTGCTCAGAACCACAAACCTGCCCCCCAACCCAAAAGTGTGTGTGTGTGTGTGTGTGTGTCACACACACACAATCAAATAACTCGTGTCCCAACAAACTTGGGGTGAGAAGGCAGAAACAACCCAGATACTATCTATCCGGGAGTGTTGGTGCCCACTGTTGGGGAGAAGAGGAAGGATAGGTCCCTAGCCCAATCCTCTCTTTTCTGTAATGCAAGAGATAAAATATATACAATACAGGATGGCGCAAAAGTTACGCACCATAGGAAAAATTATAGTAAATGTTCGAATTGCTGTCACTTGTCACAGTACCATCAAAGTAGTATGGACCGATTAACTGATCGCTTCATATCGCCGCCCACACCATAATCTGCGGATCATGTTGCACATCATGATCCATCTAATAGGGGTTGTTGTTGTTGTTTGCCCGATAGCGTGCATCATCTGTAGCGACGGAGACGCCTTCAGATACTTTCGCGATTTCCACACAACCACGACTAAGATGACGTCACATCGAGCCACACTCAAAGCATTTCCTTCTGCCTTGAACATCACACCTCAACCTCCTTTCAAGGACCCTTTGGCACGACGCCTCAATCGCATCACTTCTCTCCTCTGACACGTTCGATCTCATCATGTAAATAACGTTGTAACAGGCCCTCATTGGCCTGGTGTCATTCACCAAACTTTATACAAATACCATTACTTCGAGCATTATATAATATTGATGTCATTAATCAAGTGCACATTTATAACATTTCAATAAAACTTCCATTCAAACAACTGCAACCTTATTTGTTTCGCTTAAATCGAATTTATTTTGTTTAATAAAAGAAAACTCATATACAGGGTGTCTCAAAAGTCACTATCTATTTCGGTGACAGATGTTTTTTTTAAAAATGCTATGCTGGCATAAAGATATGTACTTCTGGTGCAAATTTGTGTATTTAAAAAAAGTTAATTGGTTTATTTCGAATTTTGTGTAATTTATAAATTTATCTTGACATGCTTGAACAATTCCTCGAACCTCAACTTCTTACAGATGGCATTCTTGACACAGTAGTTTTTCAGCAGGATGGAGCACCGTGCCATTATGCAATAATTGTACGTGATTATCTTGACAGACGCTTCCCCAGTCGCTGGATTGGTCGTGGAGGAACACAACCATGGGCAGCACGTTCACCCGATTTAACACCATTAGATTTTTTCGCCTGGGGTTTCATTAAGTCTAAGGTGTACACTGGTAGAAGAATTAGTGATGTAGCCGAACTTCGAAATCGTATTACCGATGCAGTTCAGAAAATAACACCTCAAATGCTGGAAAGTGTGTTCCGGAAAACAACTTATCGCTTTGAGCTCTGTAGAGACACTGATGGTCGCCATGTGGAGACAGATAAATAAATAGCACTAATTCTTTGTGGCACTTACTTTGAAATAAATATATTTTTCATGTCTTAAACCAGTTTTTCGTAATTCCCATTATTTTTCAAAATAGATAGTGACTTTTGAGACACCCTGTGTGTGTGTATATATATATATATAATTTTTTTTTTTTAAATGTACCACACGTTCTCCTTATAGGAGGAGGCATGTGGTTAGAGAGTTCAGAAGAGCAATGTCTATTATAATAGCGATAGTAAAGAGAGTGAGGCAACGTTGCTGATGAAGATAGAGGGATCAAAGACAGTGAGAAGTGGGGAATTGATGAGATGAAAAGCCTTTGATTCCATCCAGTCAAGTTGAGCTGTGTGGGTTGAGCCACCCCACACATGAGAAGCAAGCTTCAAACAAGGGTTGACAAGACCCCTGTACAGAGACAGCAACTGAGTGTGGATGAAGAAACTGTGGAGCCAGTACAACACACCTAACCTCTTGGAAGCTGTTTAAAAAAAGCAAGGAAATGAAATGCCAAGAATGTTAAGAGAAGAGGAAGGATTAAGTTGTGTATTGTTGAAGGTAAGGGGATAGTAGTGTGGAAGATCATGATGAGTAGACAGATGGAGAAACTGAGTTTTGAGGCACTGAAAGTCACAAGTTTTCCTCTGTTCCAATCAGAGATTGAGAGATAGCAGAAAGATCAGAGGTCAAGTGTATCATAGTCATCCTATGCAAAGGAAGGAGTAACTGTTGAGAGGGACATTTTGTGAACCAGGTGGAGAAGTGAAGAGTGGAATCATCAGCATAAGAGTGGACAGGACAGGAAATGCAATTTAATAGATCATTGATAAATAAAAGGAAAAGATTGGGTGACAAGACAGAACCCTCAGGAACATCACTATTAATAGCTTTAGAAGAAAAGTGGCCATCTACAACTGCAGCTATAGATCAGCTAGAAAGGAAATCAGAGATGAAGAATATCAAAAGCTTTTGATATGTTTAGTGCAATAGCAAAGGTTTCACCATAATTCTGAAAGGAAGATGACCAAAATTGCCAATGGAGCATACCTTGAGGAACCCATACTGACAATCTGAAAGAAGATTGTGAGGAGAAGGGTGTTCAAGAATTTTCCTATAAGAATAGATTCAAAAACTTTAGAAAGGCAAGAAATCAAAGCAATTGAATGATAGTTGGAGGATAAAGAGTGATCATCCTTGTTTGAGAAAGGCTGAATGAAAGTGAACTTCCAGTTGGAAGGAAAAGTACCAAGATGAAAGACTAAGAAAGAAAGTTTGCCTTGGAATGGTGTCAGTACAGAAGTGCAGTTCTTGAGAACAACAGAAGGAACACCATCAGGACCATACACCTTCCTGGAGTTCAGCCCAGATAGGGCAGAAAGAACATCTTTGGAAGAGATTCTAATTTCAGACACAATTAAATCAGAGGGAGGAGATAGAGGAACAGCACGAGAATCATCCAGGGTTGAGTTGGAGGTAAAATTTTAAGCAGAGAGTTCAGCTTTGTCAGGAGAGATGGCAACTGAGCCATCAGAATGAAAAGAGGAGGGAAAGGAGTAGTTGTTGGAGAGGTTCTTAGCTAGATGCCAGAAAAAGCAAGAATTAAAATTGGAGAAATTTTCACATTTTCGTCAGATGAAGGAAATTTGGTGAGTCAAAGAACAGATTTTACACAACTGCAAACAGAAATACTGTAGAGTGTATAAGCTAAGTGAGACAGGAGTTGGATGGTGATGGTACTTTCTGAAGGCCTCCTTTCTGTTGTGGAGAGCATTAAAATAAGCAAAGTTAAACCAAGGTTTTTTTGCATTAGTAGTAGGAACAGAATATGGAATGTACACCTCCATGATGTATTCAGTACACTCAGAGGGGCCCCAGCCATGGAAGTAGTAATCATTCCAAGGGAAATCGCAGAAGTACTACCTAACAGCCTCCCAATCAGTAGCACCAAAGTGCCAAAGGGTTTCCTCTTGGGAGGATCCAAAGGCCAAATTGGAGCAATAGGACAGAAAACAGAAGATTGTGGTTGAAGGAGCCCAATGGAGGAAAAAAGCTTGACAGAGTAAGGAGGAGGATGAGAGGTGGAGAAATAAATCCAGAATGTTGGACCTATCTCCAAGGCAATGAGGTATACAAGTAGGGTGCTGTACAAACTGCTCTAGGTCATTTTGGATAGAAAAGTTGTAAGCTAGTAAGTTCACCAGGGATGTTAGTGAAATGAGAGGAAAGCCAAAGATGGTGGTGAATATTGAAATCTCATAAAATAGTGATTTCAGCAAAAGAAGAGTGGGATAGAATGTATTCCACTTTGGAAGTAACATAGTCAGAGAATTTTGGATAGTCAGTAGAATTAGGAGAAAGGTAAACAGCACAGATATATTTGGTTTGAGATTGGCATGCAAGCCATAGCCAGAGGGTATAGAATTTGGAGGATTCATATTCAGGAATACAAGAACAGGTTTGGTCATTGTGGACATGTATGCAACATCCACCTTTGGAGTGAAATTGAGTATAGAGAAAGTTGAAGGGTATAGAAAAAGTGTTGCTGTCAGTCATCTCAGACACAGGTCTGCCGAGAGTAGCCCCAGACCCCGGGGAAGGATTGGTATATGGGCCCCCTTGTTTACTCAATATTTTATTATGAATGTTTTTTGTGTACATAACAAGCAAACTGATTATATGTCCAAGTCACTATTCAAAATATACAATATGAATAAACAACTCAGAAGAAAATGACCATTTTATTTTTTGGATAAATTATATTAATTCTATCACCATACAATTTACAAATGCACTACCAGTCCATGCAGGCAAGACAATTGTTTACTGCAAGATTTTCATAATTGGAAGGGTACTTTCTTTGCTCTCTCTCTCTCTCTCTAGCAAAATGGTAAATAATTCTGATGAACTTTAAAGTATGGGCTAACTGGCTTTCAACTACCATGGTTCCCAGATCTGTCGTCAGTCTTGGGCATTGGTGGACTGCAGATAATTATATTTCATCCATTTCAGTTTGACTATGATAATCTCTATAAAATGTATGTTCATTAATTATATTTCCTCTCCATTATTTGATCAATTGCTTTATTAATATTTTTAATTTTATCCCCTCCCTTTCTGGGCCCAGGAGATTTTTCCACAGTATCCCCACCCTCTTGGTGGGCCTGCCCAGACACCCAAGTTTCAGTGAGGAAGAGGTAAGGTAAGGTTTGGAGAAGGAGAGGTGGTGTTTAATAGATTGAAAATTTGAGTAAAGGTCATGAATGTTGCAGAAGTTTATGAAAAGTGAATCTTAGAGAGAGATGACTTAAACCAATTTAACATATTTCTCGGGATACACTAAAACCAGTATTTGAATTTTCAGCCATTCTAACACAAAATAATGATACATAGGGTAGTAATATAATAATATTGTAATCTAACAGTTTCCCAATGAGTCAGATTGCAAAATATGGCAGATGTTGCCAAGAGCTAATCTCACTAATTAAACATATAAAAGTTTTGCAGTTTTATTGATAGATACATGATATTTACCCAATACTGTACTGTAAACAGCTTTGTGCTTGTTGAATGTTTTGGTTAAAAATTGTTATATAACACTGGTATGCATCAATTTTGCTGTCAAGGGTTTTGTAAGTGATTCTTATAGAGTTTTTCCTGCTGATTTCGAATCTGCAATCCGTTTTTCTCAATCAGCTCAGGTTATCCGGCTATGGCCTCATAAGTAAAATAGAATTTTTCGTGATTTTGTCAAAGCGGAATTGGAACAGTAACATCTATCATCACTTGTTTCACTTGTATAATATCTTTTTTTACTTTTCAGGCATATAGATAAAATATTTCATAATGAATAGAGCGTGTAAAAATGATCCCAATAGATTCTGCTACATATGTGGGACGGTTACCATGCCAAATAACCAGTCCCAAATCACTAAATTTGTGAAGACAATGTATAGAGCATACTTTGGAATTAAGCTAGGGGACCAGGACAAAAATTTCGCCCCTCATATGTGCTGCAAGACGTGTGTAAAAATGAAATGAATAATCAATATTCATTTTTACATAAGAACCAAAATCGCTTAACGCGAGTTTGGATAGTAATTTTACTTGTGGCTTCCTATTCTTGATCGTGTCAAAACCCTACGATCTACCATACCATATGGTTTAGTCGTATCCATTTTTATTTGTTATAGAAGTTAATTAATTAATTGTGATTGTCTTGCATCTCACCCTCGTCCCTAGATTATGCATACACATTGCATATAACTCTTTGCCTCTAATTCGTTCTTGTAAATCTTCCTAATAATGATTTGTATTATACGTACAAAATTTAATAACTATGACGTCATAAAGTAACTTAATTCTCTTCACGTTTTCCATACCTTGAACACTGAATCACGTGTTTAGTATTTGGACATCTTCCGTATTGAATGTATGGTAAATTCCTTAATAATAATAATAAGAATAATAATAAAAAGAAAAAAAAAGAAACTTCATTCTCTATACATCATTAGTTATGTTGTTTCCTACCTATTGTCTACTGATACCTATCAACCTATCAGTCCATATTTTACGCGTCTCTGTATTACGCACACAACCCATTGGATTATGTACATGTAAAATACGTCCACATATATTTTTTTTTATTATTATTTTTTTTAAGTGCGTTGAACCTTCAAGGCATTCATTAGGCTTACAGTAGTTAAATGCTCAAATTTGCGAATCAGCAGAACCGAACGTTTCTAAGATAAACATCTTTCGCTCTGATCCAAATCTATAACATATTATGTTGTATATAAATTATCTTGTCATGTCTCATGTACTTGTGTTGTACTAATAACCATATATATAATAACCATATATAATCTGACCATATAATCTGACCATATAATCTAACCATATAATCTAACCATATAATCTAACCATATAATCTAACCATATATATATATAAAAACACTGTAAGAATGGTAACGACGTAATGTACTTCAATGAAACTATAATTGAATGTAATGACTTTATATATAATGTAAGAATGTACTTTAATAGAATTGTAAGGGACAATCAGAAGCGAATGGGAAGTAATCCATAATCGAAATCATAATTGTAATAAACCCAAACAAAAATGATATCGCCTTCAGAAGTGAAGACGTGGCAAAAAAAATAAGATTAGTTTTTATTTATTTTTTTTTTTATTTTTATTTGGAAACTTTCAAAACACCTGATCGTGTTTAAAAGGGGGGAAACTTAACCTCCAACTGCCATCCCCCAACATTCAGGCATATTTTTATACATGTATTTGTAAAATGAAGGACACTTCATTACGAGACTCTGCCTTGGTGACTGCCAAGAGACTCCCCTGGTTAGCAGCCTCGCTGCGGGGAGGGAGGTCGAACCTCTACCCCTGTAAATTCAGAGCAGTACCTGTATATTTTTAAGAAGTAAATTTACAGTAAGAGAAACTTTTTATTTTCCCCCTCGAGTTGGGAAATCGTCAGAGGAACTTAGTAAAGTCGAAAAGTTATAAAGTATCAGAGAAAGAATTAGAAAATTATAGAAGAAAAGTATCAGAAGAAATATCCGTTGCTTGCCTCCCTAACTAGAACCCCCTTCGAATCCGAACCGACAAAGGGCCATAAAGGGGGGGGTTAACACGTGCATTGAAAATTTGAGAAGATGGAGCAAAGGCAGAGCGAAATCTTTGCCTTTTGGAATTCCCATGATTTGGAGAGAAGGAAAGGATCACGTGACAGATTGCTATTTCTGCATGACAAACCTCCAAGGTGGGCTTATAAATTTATTTTTCTTAAATATTTTGAAATCCTCGTATGAAACTTGACATAATATTCACCATAATGTAATATTCACCATATATAGCATAATATTCACCATAATGGTAATCATACACTTACATATACATATTGTTATAGAAAATATATTTACACATACATATTGTTATACAAGTTACATTTACATATACAATGATTGTATATTTTCTTTCTTTTTCATTCATATTGTCCCCGAAGTGACAGTATGAATGAAAAAGAAAGAAAATATACAGACTCCATCGACCTATTTCATATCTTACAGACCGCAGCCTTCCCTCACGAGCCGCCACTGTCTGAATGCTTCTTCTATTTCATATGCAAGTTTTATATCCCTGTTTCTGTGTTTCTATTTTCAGGAGTTAACAAGAAGAATAAACACATTGTTGTATACCCTGACATTCCTTCTGCTATGAGACCTGTACCCCATGGTCCTGGAATTCCAATACCCGACCCACCTCAAACCCTGGACTTCGATGATTCTGATGATGAATCAATGACCAATGCCAATGACCAGTCCCAGTCGTATATACCTCAAAATACCGCTTCAAATGAGCCGAGGCCTCTCAACCAGGCCAAACTTAATGATCTTACCAGGGATTTAGGACTTTCCAAATTAGCTGCCGAGATCTTGGGCTCACGACTTCGAGAGGACAACTTGCTGGCTCCGGGAACAACATTCTCCTGGTATAGGAAACGAGAGGAAGAATTCCGCAAGTTTTTTGCAGTGCACGAAAATACCTCTTCCTTAGTGTACTGCTGCAATGTTGAGGGGCTAATCGAATCCTTGGGCCTGCCATATAACGCATCAGAATGGAGGCTATTTATAGACTCGTCTAAACGAAGTTTGAAAGCAGTACTTCTCAACATTGGGAATAGGGTTGCATCAGTCCCTGTAGCACATTCCGTACAACTTACTGAGAGCTACGATAACATGAAAATTTTACTGGATGCTCTCGTATACGACCAACATAACTGGAGGATCTGTGGAGATTTGAAGGTAATACTAATATCATAAGTAAACTATTGCTATTGACTATGTTGTTTTTCCAAAGGTTATTTGAGAGCGTATAAGAAAGAACACTTAACTTCCCCACAGAAGTGATACAGTCCAATGCATAGATTTTTTTATCTGATAGAACAAATTCCCTAAATTCTTTAAATATTTTCATTTTTTTTCAGATTGTGGCATTTGTATTGAGAATGCAAGGGGGATACACGAAATACCCATGTTTCCTCTGCAAATGGGATAGCCGAGCAGATGAGAAGCACTATGCACGGCGTGAATGGGCATCCAGAGAGAATTTTGAACCTGCGTCGCATAATGTCGTTTCAGTGCCCCTTGTACCACCAACAAAAATTTTGCTCCCACCACTTCATATTAAGCTGGGTGGGCTTGATGAAAAATTTCATCAAATCAATGAATAAGGAGGGTTCAGCATTCCGATATCTCGAGAGTAAATTTCCTCATATATCTGATGCTAAACTAAATGCTAGGGTTTTTGATGGTCCTCAAATTCGAACTTTGATCAAGGATACTCAATTCGAAAATGCAATGACTCCAACTGAGAAGAATGCCTGGCAGGCACTCAAATCAGTTGTCACTGATTTTCTTGGCAAGTGTAGAAGTCCAGAATACACGAGTCCATTGTCAAAAACTTGATGGAAGCTTTCAACGCTCATGGGTCACGCATGTCCATAAAAATGCACTTTTTGTGGTCCCACTTGGACTATTTTCCTGAAAATTGCGGGGATTATAGTGAGGAACAGGGTGAACGATTTCACCAAGATATCAAAATAATGGAAGAGAGGTACCAGGGAAACTGGGATATCAATATGCTGGCGGACTATTGCTGGTGTTTGAAGCGAGACGTGGCCCGAAGAAAAACATAGCCGGAAAGCCAAAAAACTTCATTCCTTCCTCAATAAACTTTTTTCCATATTCATTGTATGAATAAAAGTATTTATTCACACAATGTTTTCATTTTTCATGAGTGTCTTATAATATTACTCGTATCTACAGTGTTTAAGCTAAAAAAATCAATAAATTTGGGGATAAAATTGGACTTATAATAAATGGCCAATAGAGAAAAACCTGACCTGATTGAGGAAAACCAATGTCATTTTCGAATTCAGCATGGTCGAATTATATAATATGAGTTGAAAAAACCCTCACAGCAGGCAAAAAAATTTCATATGCATACCAGTGTAATGAATTCAACTTTATTGGCTTTATAATATCATTATACAATGGACCCACAATTGTGTACCATACTTTGTATACTGAATCAATGTGTGTAATATTATTGTTGAGTTCTTTTTATCAGTTCTTATTAGAATACTTGGGTGGTAGCTATAACTAACACACGCTCATCCCAGCAATACTGCACCAAACTGACATCATAATTTAGGTTAATATTTCTGTTTCAAAATTTTGACAAACTCAGCTGCTCTGAAAATGATTCTCCATATATAAAATTTTATATTTTCCATTTGGTTCACCGCACTGTAGACCTATGTGAAAAACAGTTTGCATATCATTTCTTTTTTACAAGGTTAGCATTAGGTATTATATTGGAATCTTACAAAAATTATGCTGCATTCTCCTCTGTATTTAACTGTGTACAACAATTTTAAATTTTAAATCTTCCTTGGTTTCCCCTCCTACAGCTGCAGTAGTCACTGAATAATTATAAGCAAGAATAAAGTCATGATGATATATCATACATATTTTCTTCTAACTTAATTTTAAACAACACATAATTTAAGAAGTTCCAGTTCCAGCCAGCTATTTTTGAAAAGTTCCAACCAGAACTGGAACTCTGAAAATTTGTGGTTCTAGCTTAGAACTAACAAGCCAGAACCAAGTTCCAGTGCACCTCTACATATTTCCTCTTATGCCATACGTGTTTAATTTATCTAGTAAGGTATCATGCGAGGGCATATCAAAGGCTTTTGATAGGTTGAGGAAAATTAAAGGTTGTGTTTTTTATAGATCTTTTCTAATTCTCTAATAGCACATTGATAGCATCTTCTGTGGTGTGGCCTTCTCTAAATCCAAATTGCATTTTTGCTAGGATGTCATACTTAGCTAAGAATCTGATTAGTCTATTATCACTTGTGCATGATGTTATAACTCCCTTTAAAAATGATGTTAAAAACACTCCTAGTATTTCTAGATGTAACTTTCAATTATTTGTTCACAAGTTTCCTTATAGTCTGTAATGGGGACTGGAAACAAACTCTGAAGGTTAAATATATACCCTTTATTAGTCTGTCTTTTACTGGAGGAACTTAACAAAATATTTTAAACTTGGAAACTTTCAAGGAGGAGAGAGAAAGATAACCTAACCTGGTTCTTGAATGCACCAATACATTTGCTATAAAGATCAATTTGAAGCTGCAACTCAGACAAGAACTAAAGTTCTTGAGTGTCTGTCTGACATGTAGCTTCAAAATGGGTTTACCCCAAAAGTATTGACTATTTTATTTTTTATGCCTTTACTCCAGTCTTAAAATCTGAGAAAAGAACAGTTTGTTTCCGCAGGGCCAGGATGTCTAAAGCATTTAACCTATGAAAATCCATATAAAATGTCATATAGCCTTGTACAGTATGCAAGAAGCTCTTCTGTATATGAAGACCTTCAGTACCTATAAATTTCCCCATCTTTCAAGAAGCATTTTTTATTAAATGATAGCACAAGGTAATGTGTAACATTTATCAAATAAAACTTTAGGTTTAAGCCTACCTTTTGTCGAAGAGTTGAAATAACATGACAAAATGTGGAACGATGATTGTTCCAACACAAGGAAAGCAGACCATCTCCCATCCCAGCAGCATAAGTCACCTGAAATAAGTCATCATTACAGTAACTACTACAAAAGGAAAAAATTAATCATCAAATACAATGGAGGTACATCAAAATTTTATTAAATAAATCCTGTATTTGTGAAAAAATGTTGAAACTTTTAACTAGACTAAGCATTCAAACCATAAGACCATGCCTCATTCTACCTCCAAAGGTGGTTCAAGATCTAAGATCTATCAGTAGCAGCAGAAAAGTGCTAATTTTCGAAGTACATCTGGCGATCCTGTAATCACTATGAAATATAGGAGTGCTCATCACACAATTCCTTATGGGTACAGCTAAGATGGTGCCTACCAACCCATGTACTATCATGTAACAGAAGACAAAATATATATATATATATATATATATATATATATATATATATATATATATATATATATATATATATATATATATATTTTTTTTTTTTTATTGGGGTTGTTTAACCCTACCATAACTGATGTCTTATAACTAAACCAAACTGCATGACAGGTTAAATCCAAACTTAATGCTAAAGTGATTTTGCTTAAATAATTGTTTCTGGTATTTTCTCCAAATGAATCAAAAGTACCATAGATAGGACTATAACAGTATGTTAATGTACGGTATCTAATTTTTTTAACTCATTTTTCTAATGAAGTACATTCAATTCTGTTATTATTCTTAAACATAATTAAGAATCCATCAAGACAGGCATGCTGACCAAATCATAGATGATAAGCAAACCTTGTTAAAGATATAAAAATCTAAAATGAACACTGGGTCACCCGAGCTAGACTAGTCACAGAAAAGGTGGCTGACCCATTTCCAAAACAATTGTAGCAGTGGTGGGGGTTGTACCCAGGTCTTCACAGCCTGAGTTCAATATCCAGCTAACTGAGCAGCACTGGAAGAAGAATTTATATTTACTTTAAATTGTTTACTTCTCCAACACCCAGTGCCAATATTTGTACTATGGTCAAATTGTTATTAGGGAACTTTTCTTTCTTATATCAATTCTATATGCCTACCATAAGCTTACATTCATTAAAATTTATCTTTTATTCTTGAGCATGATTACTCAGAGGAGTGTGAACTTATCTCTGTGGCTACCATAGGCCTATATATTTGTAGTATAGAACTTTCCATACCATTTATACAATTATTTAATACAATGCTTAACTACCAAAACTTTGCTTAAGAAAAATTCATTAATTACAAAATCTTCTTCCCAATCTGGGCTACTTGTGTTGGACTGTAGGTGTAGGCCTTATTCTCTATTATCTATAGCTCTATTTAACTGATGACCAGCAGAGCACTAAGTATATGCTCAAAAAACTTCAATGAGTTGAAACAACTAGCTATACAGTGAAGAGCCCTGTTGAAAAATTTTGGCTTGGAAACAGCATTTGTAAAATAATCACCATTTAAAGAGGAAACACAAACAGCACTCACTAAACCAGGTAACATTCAATCCACAAACAAACACTACCAATATGTCTGTCACATCAAATGGTTCTATGTATAAATCAAGCTATGAGGAACCTAATGAGAACTTGAGAACCTCTGCTTTCAGCTGCCAATGTAAAAGAAACATTAGCTTGGGCCAAAATTATATACTGTACATACCTATGGCATTTTGGAGTTCTACTCTATTCTCAGTCATGTCTTACAAATTCATGTTGAAGCAAACACCAACTAACCTAAACCTAAATATGTTATACTAAGTGTAATATTATTGTGGGTAGTGACTCAATATGTTGGGAAGACTGAACTGTTATTTATCAAGAGACTCATTTCCCATTGTCCCAACTGTGCTACCACAAGAATGCACCATATTGTAGTTCCAAAACCAACTTAATGGGAAGTAACAAAGGGGAAATGTGGGTTCTTCCTGGAATATAATTAATTAAAAGCCCTGACATGAACCTTACTGAACATGTTTGGGAGTAGCTTGTCAAATGCAACATTGAAAAAGTGAAACCTCCCACACACATGGGAGAGCATCATCAGTTTTGCAGTTGCATATCTGCAAACTCTATGATAGCTCTAAAAGTAGTTTAGTCTAATTGATCTTGAGCAATATCAGGGTTATGATAATGCATGAAAGCTATGGTAGATGATGTTCAACTTTTTCAAATTGTGTGCACAACCTAAATGTTATTTCTATTGCATGGATACCCATTTTATTTTAACTGGGCTCTGTACATTACCAAAGGGTTTATTTACACTGAAAAATTCTTGCAATATATTCATGACTAAATTCTCTTGGTGGCTTTATTGCAAAGCATTTCTGCAACTTTACTTCAGAGAAAGAATGACATTTTCCTTTAGTCTGATTAAAGTTGAATTTTATTATAATTTCCTACTAATAATGAACCACCACTAATTTGTTGAATATCAGTTAGATAGAGTGAAAGATATACTTTCCAACAAGATGGAGCCCCTGCTCACAGAGCATGCCAAATTGTCATATTCCTTGAGAATGAAACACCAGATTTTATCAAGCCCAATATGTGGCTGGCTAGTAGCCCCAATCTTTCACCACTAGATTATAGTGTTTGGGAAGCCCTGAAGTCCAAAGTTTACATCCCTGGTACCAATATAAGAGACATAGGTGAACTATGTGAAAGAATTCTGCTCAGCTGGGAGAAGGTGTCTCAATGATATATAAACAGGTGTATTGATCAGTGGCATCCACATTTGGAGGCCTGCATTGAGCAACTTCTCAATTAAGATGAACAACATGCTAAGGTAAACATCTATGAAGTTTGGGAACTCTAGTCCCCTTACTTTTTCTAATATGACAGTTTACCTCTAAGGGGTCACTTTTTTTTTACCCACCCTATATATGAATTATATATATATATATATATATATATATATATATATATATATATATATATATACACACACACACTGGTCCACAAAAGTATTTATGAATCATAAGTTGTAATATATTTGGAATAAGAATGTATATATAATAAGATATTTAACCCACTGGCCCCGATGGAAAACGTACATTATCCACGAGACGTACACACCAATATCTATCCCATGGGTAATGTGCGTGATCCATATGCATTTATTTTTTCTACCACTTTAATATTCTTAGGAGAATATTACTGAGGGATTTCTGAGTCATAGGAGGAGTTTATTGACTCAAATCTTTCAACCAATCACAAATGGGTATAATTTGTGAGTGGGGCTAACATTATAAACGTCATGTCATTTATGCCCTTGAGCAGTGTTTATGGCATGGTTGACTTGTGTTTGTCATAATTGCTTTTTATACTTATAAACATTCATAATAAGTGAAATAGATGTTAGTGAGACTGATTCTGATTACATTCCTACTGAGGAAGAGGATAGTGATTGGCTTAGTGATACCAGTGTTGAGAGTGAATGGGAAAATGAGCCTATTCAATTAGAGAAAAACTGGACTCGTGTTCCAAATTTGTTTGAAGACAAAAGGCCATCGGAGAAGCCTCCATTACAGCACTCATATTCCAGTATAAATCCAAATATTGTGTTTGATCATGAAAAAGTAATCGAGTGTTTCAAGTTATTTATTGATGATGTAGTTGCAGAATTGTCAGAGTCATACCATATTTTCCTAAGTCGTTTTTTGTGGTTGAGAGAGAGAGAGAGAAAAAAATAAATAAAAAAAAATAAAAATAAAATAAATTGCTTATGACAGGAAAATATGATTTTTTGCAAATATCACCCTTATAGCTCATCCTACAAGGACAAAATTTGTACCAAAAGAAGCGCAATTTTTTTTACATGGCATTAGCAACAAAAATTCAAAAATGTCAAAAAGTAACTTAGGAAATTTTGTTTTGACACTGACAAATTATATTGGCCAGTGTGTAAATGATAAGGTAAGACAATTTTTTTAGCAAAATCCTCAACTGAAAATATATGTAATATTTATCTACTAAAATGACAAAATTATAAAATTAATCTGAAAAAGTATAAAAGTATCCCCTCTCTCTCCATCTTGGATCTGCAAGTGATAGAAAATGCGTAACTAGGTATCAACGGGTTAATTGCAATATAATAATATTTTACATATTTCACAGTAAAACAGGTTAATAAAAGAAAAATACCATACTGTGAGATGGGGTAACTGGGCCCTACTAAGTTTAAGGTAAATTTCGTTATATAAAATGTATGAATTATTTCTTTAAATTGTAGGTACCTACCTATGCAAAGGTACCTAAAATTTATGGAAAAAATAATAACGAAATTTACCTTAAAATTAGTAGGGCCCAGTTACCCAATCTTATGGTACTTATTTGTAAAAATTTATTTATCATGTATGGCCAGCCTTGTTCTTTCAGACTAGTTCAAGACACCAAGCCATTGAGTCAACCAACTTCATGCACGATTCAGGACTGATTTTATACCACTTTTCTTGAAGAACTCTCCATAAATCTTCTTTATTTTTTGCCTTAGCTTCTCTTGCTCTTACTTTTCTATTGAGCTCATCCCAAAGATGTTCAATAGGATTTAAATCTGGACTCTGAGAAGGCCATCCTAGCATTTTAAACCCTTCTTCTTCAAGCTTACTGTAGAGCTGTTTTAGTGATTTAGCACTATACTTAGGATCATTATCTTGTTGAAATATAAAGTTTGCATAATCTCCATGAAGTTCTTTAGCAGCTGGGATTGCAATATTAGTGAATAGATGTTTGAATACATATTGATCCATGTGTCCATTTTCATTCCCAGTGATCCAGTGTAATTTTCCAACTCCCTTTGATGAGAAGGAGCCTCTCACACTGATTCCCCCCACCACCTTTTTTCACCATCAAAATAAGGCATTCATTCTTATATTCTTCACCAATTCATCTATTAACAATTTTCTTCCTTTTATCACCACCAAAAATTTCAAATCTGCTTTCATCACTCCATACAATTTTCAACCAGTTCTCAGCATCCCAATCTTCGTGTTGAATAGCAAATTCTAATTGTGCTATCACATTCTTCTTTGACAATGTTTTTTTTTTATTCACAAGCAAATATCTCATTATCTGTTAACCTTCTTCTTACTGTATCAGCACTGACTTTTGTTTCTCCCACTTTCACTAATTCTTTACTCAAGTCACTTGCTGTCATAAATCTATTCTCCAAAGCCAGAAATTTTAGATGCCTTACATGGTTACACCACACTTTGACAAAACCCTCTTTCTTCCAGTTTGGACTAACTTACAGGTACTTCCTTGGTTTAAAATACATTTCTTATGGTATCCGACTGTACCTTCACTTATCTTCAGCATTTTTGCAATACTTGTATTGGAATAATTACCCATTTTAACAAGAGCAATCAATTCTCCTAACTCTTGGCTAGGTAACTCACGTGTCTTAACCATCCTCTCAAATTGGAAATATATAAGTAAAAATTTCATTGAACAGCATTAAAATGAACCTTCCCCTATCGAGGCTGACAGCACACTAAACTATGCATAGTCTATGCTGCTAATTTCAAAATTAGAGGACTTTTAATTTAGCAATGCTAAATTATCAAAATATTGAAGAAACTCTATGGGAATTAATTACAATGACTTTTAAAGTGGCAAAATATTGTATTTAATCTAATAATTACTGGCTTATACTAATTTTATGTTCTGCATAACATAAATTACCATAAAAAATACAGGGCGTCCCAAAAAAATGTATACACACTTTAAATAATTATAAAGGCAGTGTTTATTAGAATACATTTCATTTTCAAAATGTAATAGAATCTACAGACATTATTTAATTGTTTTGTCAACGCCTGTTTTCAAACTGACGTCCGTTCTGGTCCAGGCACTGCTGATAACGCGAAGCAATGGAATCGCAAACATCACGAAACATTTCGTTTGGTATTTGTGCGCATTCTCGTTCAATGGCTGCTCTCAATTCAGCGACTGTTGCAGGTTTTATAGCATAGACTTTGTCTTTTAAGTATCCCCATAAAAAAAAGTCTAGTGGTGTGAGGTCTGGTGAACGCGGAGGATATTCTACGAAACCCCTTCGTCCAATCCACATCCACATCGTGCCAAGTACCACTCGCAATACTCCACTCTTCGGTCCGGATCATCTTCATTAATAGCATGGACTAATCTTGGAATGTAACTTTTCCATTGACAGCACTTCAAAATGCGTTGGACAGACGATTCCGAAATTCCTACCTCACGACTCGCTTGCCGCACAGATTTTCTTGGACTTTGGTGATACATTTCCAGTACTCTTTCTTGCTTTGTGGGGCTTGTCGATGTCCGTGGTCTTCCGGAACGCTTCTTGTGGACATTCTGAACAGTTCCATCGGCTTCAAACTTATCTCTAATTCGAGTGATGGTAAGTCGCGTTGGTGGATCTGTTTGAAACTCCCTCCTAAACTGTCTTTGCACTTCAACTGCGTTTTCACACTTCCAGTAGCATTTTAGAATGAATTTCCTTTGTTCAAAGCTTAGTCTGACTGCCATTATTAATTCTAATGGGTTTAACTTGGAAAGAAAGAAACATCAATTGAGCTATCAGCTGTTAAAGTGTGTATACATTTTTTTGGGACGCCCTGTATATTAAAATAAATTTTACTAAATTGCAAAAAATTAAGCTACCATTAATATCTGGATAATATTTTTCAATTTGTAAATACTTCTGCAAACCAATATATATATATATATATATATATATTCCTTTCCCCACTTGACCTAAGGTAAATCCAGTTTAATTTCATGTGAAAATTTAAATTTAATTAAAAAAGCTGAGTGACTTACCTTCAAAGGCTCAGGCTGAGCCATGAGGATTAAGTCAAAATTTGACAGGGCCGTAAAGAAGTTAGATTATAAAGTAGACGGTGATTGTCCTTCAGGATCTTCACAAGAGTTAAGTTGAATCCAAAATTTACTGATCAAATTATGTAGGCTAAATCAATAAAGAATTCCTAGGTTAAACAAACACACTAAGCTCAAGTTATACTCAAAATTAAAAAAGGAAATACACAAGTAAATGTGAGTGAAGATACAAAGCTTCCAGATTCTGAATTATAAATCTGGTCAAAGAAATAAAAGCTGGAAAAAAAAAAGTTTATCAAATAAAAATTGCAAAAATATGAAAAGTTTTTTTTACCAAGAAAACCAATAAATTAGCTTTATGATATAAGCTACAGACAATTTCCATCTTAAGTCTTTAGATCAAGCACCTTAAAACACTTCTACAGGGTGTCCATAAAATCATGCATCATAGGAACATAAGCAATGTCTATTTATTTACATCTCCATCAGGCCAAATATGTTGAACAAAGAAACCTGCTTTTTCACTTGCAAACATTTTGAAATTGGTGGGAATCATTTTGAATAAATGAATAAATAAATAAATAAATAAAAAATAAATAAACAAAATAAATGTATTTTCCTATAATGCATGACTTTATGGACACCCTGTAGAACTTTTGTAATGATTTATGGGAGTAAGCCTCCCTTGCACAATCATTAATAAAATGGAGTCAGTGTGAATGTTTCTCTATTCAAAGGGCAAGAGAGAAGCTGAGGAGGAAGGAACAGTTACTGTGCAACCATGCTGCAACACCCTTCTGGATATATGGGGGAAATTATGAGGGGTGGTCAGAAAATAAGTTTACATGGCATATAATTTTGTAACTAAAGGACCTACATTGATTATGTTTGTATCAGGTGAATTCGTTAATCATTATTGGCAACACTGCATGTTGATTCAGCTGCCATCTACCATACATTGGTTATATGAGTCAGTTGAACATGGCAGCTCAATTGGAACAGTGCCCCATCATTTCTGCAACAATATTCAGAGTCTGTCAGTGGTCAAGAATTTCTCTAGCACATTGTCACAGGAGACAAAACATGGGTTCATCACCGTACTCTGGAAACAAAACATGCCAGCATGGAATGGAAACACCATGGGTCCCTGCAACCATAGTAGTTCAAGATTGTGAGGTCCGCTGGCAAAGTGATCATCACCATGTTTTGGAACCACAAAGGCATTTTGCTCAGACTTCATGCAAAAAGGCACAACAATCAATGCAGCTGCATATTGTTCAACACTGGAACATTTACAAGCAGCCATTAAACAAACATCCTCGACTGCTCCATAGGCAGGGCACTGTTCCAGTCGAGCAAACCATGTTCAACTGACTCATATAACTAAGTACGGTAGATGGCAACCAAATCAACATGCAGTGTTGCCAACAATGATTAATGAATTCACCTGATACAAATATAATCAATGTAGGCCCTTTAGTTACGAAATTACACGCTGCATAAACTTATTTTCTGACCACCCATCGTAGATAACATTGGATCTGGGTTATTTAGCCATTATCTACATTCAGATAATCCAGTTACTTATGGTTCAGATTCTATAATAAGCTGTAGGTGTGTCTTTTGTCATATGGCACTGGGTCAGGAGAATAGTAGTAGTACAAGTGATCATCCTCCGTATCCAGATGATGTATGGTAGTGACTAGTGATGCACCAATTAATCAGCATCGGCTATATCAGCCAACTTTTTGCCATCGGCATCAGCTTTGGCCAAATTTGGCTGATGATGTGGCCAATTATATTTGTTTGATTTTTAAAAATAAATAATTTAATGTGGGAGGATCGGATGGCTATAAGGGGTGATGAGGAGGCCATTATAAAAAAAATAAAGTTAAAAATATTGTCTAATAAACACATTTGTTAGATTTGTGTATATATTCATGACCTTTGTTGAAAGATAGCTAGGGGGTACCTACTGTATCATTGCACCATACATAAAATAATTATTTTCACCTTTCTCTATGAGAAGGTGAAAAACGAGAAAATGAAACAAAGATGTCATAAATTAGTTGTAATGAAGGTTTTATGTAAAAATGATTTCCTTTGAGTAAAATGGGCAAATAACTGAATCAATCAGAACTTCAGTAGGCCTATTAGGTGTTCCCTGTTCCTCTATTTTTTATTCAAAGTTTTGAAACAAAATTCCAGTTAAAACGAAAAATTCAGACTCAAAATCAGGTTTCAGCTATTATGATGTTATTACTCCATTATAATAACTAATTTATTAATCTACTGTACACTAGGTACTGCAGATGGTAAACTGGCTAGAGAGGGATATATAAAAAATTAATAATTTGATACCAACATAAGAAATCTTCAAAAAATTTAAGTTTTTATTTATTAAATAATCGGCTTCGGCTTCAGCCAATTTGCTAGTCATCAGCATTGGCTTCAGCTAATTTGCTAGTCATCAGCATCGACTTCGGCTAAAATTTGCCATCGATACATCACTAGTAGTGACCCATGGTTTAGATTCCACATAACGCTTCAAGTCTTATCATACTGTATAATCCTTACTGTTAATAGAAAAGGTAAATCACACAATAACAAGAAACAAGGGAAAGATAATTGCCTGTAGCTAAACTTTATCTGCTGTAATTAGTTAATTTTACTTTGTAAGACCTAATTTCATTAGGTATATCTTGCAAGGTTTAGAATAACAAAAGTTTGGTTTTACTCCATGAATTTAAGTAGAGGCCTAATATAAATCATTTTTTACTAACCTATCTTAGGAAGGTTAGAATATGGAGAAAGACTGAAAGAATTGGACATTAAGAGATGATACAGATGTTCAAATGTTTAGACAATTTATATGTAAATAATATTTTCTTATTAGAGTATGACAAAGTTCAAGGGCATAATAAGAAAATTAGAAAAAGACTTAGTCTGAATCTGCAAAACCACTTTAGTCATGAAATAGATGTTTGGAATGAATTATATTATGTGGTAAACAGTAGGTCCTGAAATAACTTCAAGTTAGTTGGTTTCATGAAAGAGAACTTGTAAATTGTGTAAATAATAATGTATTTAGCAAAGGCTTAAGTATAAGGCCTATGAACTATTTTATATAATTCTTTTTCACAATTTCTGATACATATTTTATACTCAATTTTTTTCTTTCTATTTCAGGCTTTGTAAGTATATTTTTGAAATTAATTTAAACTATTAAAATGTTTGAAAATGTTTCAAACATTTAAGGATACAAATGGTATAAAAGCTTATTATCCATTTGCAAAGCATCCTGGAATAAGATGCATAAAAGATTGCATTCTATCAGAAAAACAAATTAAACTGTGTGAAGGGTCAAAAGCTATTTTCCTCTTGCTTGAAGCTGCTTGACCACCTAACTCTGATGAGATGCCTTTATTTGAAAATAAACCCCCAGAGTTCTATTTCTGGTGATTCTAGCTCACATGATGTAAAAGGTGATCAAAGTAGCCATGGAATTATAGAAATGCATAAGAAATCTCAAATAACAGGTACAAATGAATCTCTTAAGCTGGTTAGAGAAACTCCACAAAGAAAAGTAAACTAATTGAGAGACTATGATGCTCAGAAAGTGAATAACTAAAATAAATGGGAATAAGTGAAAGTACCATAACAAACAAAATTTCAAACCCCCCAAATGGATATATTTAATGCTAATTTTCCTATCAAATCAAAATGTCATCAAAAATTATTACAATAATCAGTAGACCACTCCAGACTTCATTGTAAGCACAAAACAAATGTTATCTCTATAAATCATAGAAAAATGTTATTGTCAACCATAGTTGGTTTATCTTATCAAATTGCATTCTAATCCAATTTTAAGATAAAGCAACTAGAGATCAAACAATCTTAGATTTGGTTCTGTCTAATGGTTAAATGCATTATTAGTGAACTTATAACAGGAGAGTAATTAGGGAAAGTGACCATTCTGTTATATATTTTATGATTAATTAAGTAGCAATCTTGTCAGCAATGCTTATTTTGCACCTTGCTTCTCAAGGGGTGACTATAGTAAATGTAGGGAGTTGTTAGGGTCAAAGTGGAACAATGAATTTGCAAATAGAAATGCTATTGAGATGTGGTCTAGATTCAAGGAAAGTGTTGAAGCTATACAACTGAAATGTATTCCTCTGAGAACTATCAGGAAATAATGAGTAGGAAACTGGTTAGAGAATGTTAGTCAGGAAAATGTTTCCTGAACAGTGCTTCGAGGCTAGAAATAAGGTGAATAAGATGCTAGGTATCATTATTAAGAGTAATAGTTAGAAGAGTAAGGAAGTCATCTGAAAATTATATAATTATTGTTAGGCATCACTTAGAATACTGCATTCAAGCTTGGTCCTCTCATCTTAGAAATGATATTGATATACTTGAAGGTGCGCAATGTAGGGTAACCAAGCTTATCCCTAGCTTAAGTAGAGTGGTATACAGTAAAAGATCAAAGGAATTTGGTATGTTCAGTTTTCAGAGTTTGAGGAGGATATGATAATCAGATGTTCAAAATGTTTTAAAGTTTGAACAGTTAAGATGTAACTACTACTTAGTCTAACAGAAGAAAAGTGCATAATAAGAAAATAGAAAAACAAACTTGTAGACTGGTTCCATGAAAATACTTTTTTAGTCATAGTAGTAGATTTTTAGAATTAGAATGGCTTGACATATAATGTCGTAAATAATTGCTCCTTAGTTTTAAGAAAAATTTGGACAATTTCATGAATGAGAGAGTTTATAAATGGATAAATAATGTAGCTATATTTTACCTCAAGCAATATAGGATACTTCAGTAGCTTTGTAAATAAGACTAATGACAGATGGAGAATTCAATGTTCAAAAAATGCAGTGTCATCCATTTTGATAGAAATAATGAAAACTTTTAGTTATGAGATGCAAGGAAACTGGTTAGACAGGGAAAATATTTTGGTATTATAGTTAGTAGTGATTTCAAATCTTCTAAGTAGTGCTTAAAGGCTAGAAATAAGACATAAAATGCTAGGTATTATTAAGAGGAATGTCAGTTTAGTTTTTTGTGGAGAAAAGAGGTGGGGCTAAGGGCAAGCACTGACAAAAGTTACCCCTCCATAGCAGGAGAGAGCCAAAAACAAGGTCTCCATGGCTCAACAGTACCATTTTTTTTGCTTTTAATAAATTTTGAAAAGATTGTGTAGTGTGTAAGATGCATGTACTTGTGTGTGTAGTGAGGAATAATGGGAGAAGCATGTGTTTGAGAGCATGCTGGACTGCTCACTGGGTAAATGATGAGAGAGGGAAAAAGATCAGCTGAGGAGGATAGTAAATGAGAAATGGGAGTCCCAGCAGTCCCTTTCTCCTGCCTAACATCCCACTCAAGTACTTCCTCAGTCAGTTGGTGTTTACAATCTCCTCCCACAAGGAAGCCATCTGCCAATTATGTAATTCTTATGTTAGGCTTCACTTAGAATAATGCATTAAACCTTGGTCTCCTCACCTTAGACATGACACTGATATGTTTGAAGGTACGCAATGTAGGGCTGATGGAAAAACTCAAGAGCATAAGAAAATCAGAAAACAGACTTGTAGACTTGATCTACAAAAGTACTTTTCAGTCATAGAGCAGTAGATTTTTCGAATGACTTGCCATATATGGTATGGTAAAGAGTACGGTACCATAGCTCCTTTATATTGCATTTTATTTCATTTGGAAAAAATTATACCACTGGGTCCTATTGAGGTTATCCAAGTCATGAGCTAGACTATTTTATAATAAAATTGTGCAAAATGTGAATCTTGAGTCAGCTAATTGACATACAACTATTCACAAAGCCACCAAAGTAGCCTACATAATTTAAGATAAGAATATACACTATTTACAATCTACAAAGTGGCTCTTTCATTCATGAACGTGTAAAACTATTTATTAACTTTGTTAGTTTTAAGAAAAATTTTGATGCTTAAAAGAATGAATGGGACAGTTTGTGAATTGTAAATAGTTTTACATTAATTAGCAGACTTGAAATTGACATTTTGCACAATTTTATTATAAAATATTGCTCATGACTTGCATAACACCAACAGGCCTGAATGACCATGTTTTCCAAATGAAATGTGATGTAGTATTTAGTGATGGGACGATACCAAAATTTTTAACAATTCCGATTCCAATACCACTAAAAAGCGTCGATTCCAATTCCGATTCTCAATATTTTTAAATATAATTCTAAACTTGTTTTTCTGGAAACTACAATATAATAGTCTAGCGACATGTGACAACTTTCAAGAGAGAATGTGGATTGCACGCATTCTCCCCGAGTACAATATTTATAGTTTACATCAAGGAATATAGAATAGGATAGGAGGTATAGGGTAAACGTATAAAACCAATGCTATTGTATGTAAATACTAAATACTGTGAGTCTGTGACGTCACACGTTGATTCGCGAAATCGCCGCATAAAAACTATTTAAAGAAATTTATATTTTTTAAGAAATAAAGCTTATACAAACAAGTAACCTAGAAACATGTAGTTTCATATTCGTTACAAATAATGTCGTGAACAAATATAATATTATTCTATAATTATTTTTAATTAATAATTTTAAAAAAAATATGTGCATTTGCTCTAGTTGTTCATAAGGCCCGAAATCCTATCGTTGAAAATTACATTTGCACCTTATCAACGTTTTTGCAATTTATGACTATGAAAATCGTATTTTTTGCATTCCTATATCAATAGCAATTATACAATATATATATATATATATATATATATATATATATATATATATATATATAGAGAGAGGCTTATAATGTACATCAGTGTACATTGGTCGGGCATAGTAGGCTAACTTAAGGATTTATAAACGCGTCAGGATAGCCTATTATACTGAAAGTAGGTTTAAGCTAGGCCTACCTTATGTATAATTAGTTTATGGCATTATTATAAGTTAACTGAGTCAATTTAAAGCTTAGAAGTTAACTTAGTTAACTTACTAAGCCTAAGACATTTTCAAAATAGGCTTATGCTGACTTAATCAATTAGGCTAGGCTAGTTGTGTTTAAATTAAGTTAGAAAATGTTAAGCCTAGCCTCGAGAAATTCAGAAAGTTATTTAGAATTGTGACTTAGTTTAAATGTTATACATTAATTATACCTATCTACATAAGGTATGCCAAGCCTATGCCCACTTTCAGTAGAATACCTCCAATTCTATATTCCTTGGTTTAGATAAGCGATACAACTCACCTGCAGCAGCACACAACCTTTTAATCTGACAGCTAGCAACACACTGACTTTCTTGCCTACACGTTAGTTTTAACCATTTTGGTCACTAAACGGAAAGTTAAAATTAGCAAAATATTTATTTTATTATATTATATTATTTCATAGAGAGGTTTTGGGCTATTTATCCACTATATATATTAGTTCACTATGCGTGTGGCGACTTGTCAGTTCTGATACTCTGTGTTCAGTGTTACTTAAGTTGTCATCTTTCACTCGTAATCGTAATCACTTATTAGTTATTACCTAAAAAGATTTTTTTTTTTCATCCAACGGCCCTTTCCCAGTTTAGCACCAGGGTGGCTTCAAGAGAACCATTAAACGAAAACCCCCACACACCTTCCACTTTCCTTTCGTATCACTTTTGCTACCACCACCTCTCTTTTGAAAAGATAATAAATTAATTAATTTTGTTATTAAAAGTTAAAGAATCGTTTTAAGAATCGGAAATCATGGTACAATTCTCTCGATTCCGATTCCGATTCCTGAAAAATGCTCGATTCTTCCAATTCTCAATTCCGATTAATCATCCCATCACTAGTAGTATTTCCCTGTATTTGATTCAGTTTTTGGCTGAACTGTTCCATTAATCTCATTAGCTACACTATCAATCATAGGATGAACTAACTTCGGCTCACCAGACTCTGAGCTAGCAGTTTTTTGAAACCTTGCCTTGACCATGTCCTTAACCATCTACATAAATAATTACTGCAAAACCACAAAATATTTAGTTGTGTCATACCTCTACACACTCGTTCTACAGTATAATTTTGATGCAGGCTGAATGATACCAATCACCACAGCTCACACATGCCACAGCCTTATCCTTAGGCCTAACTTCCTTCTTACAAACCTTAATTATAGTCTAAAATTATCTTGTGTACTATTCTTTAACTCAGTTAAAAGCTTTATGGCCAAAGCTAGGTTGTCTCTTGGATGGAGTCAACTAATGGGAGACTAGGTTAATCAAGCCAAAAACTGGGTTTGCACCAGGGTTGGCCCAATTGGACCTGACCTAAGTTGTCCCCAGTGGGATTTTTCAGGAAAAAAATATCTAACTGGGTTTTTTTCAAAATAAATCAACGAGTCACTAATAAAATAATGTAATAGATTAATTCTTGCACAGTAGCTACTCATTACTGAAATATCTAGGCAACTCCCAAGATTTGACCAATATTCAACCAACTTAAGAACTTGACCATCATACATTAAAACCTCAATTCAACTTTCAACTGGTCAAAGCCCACCTATTCAACAGAACCAATTGGTTGAATGGGAGTGAAACCATTATTCAGCCACCAGATGACAGGGTAGGCAATCCAGACTTGATTTTGTTGACAACTGCTTGTGTGGTTGATACATATATTATGTCTAATGCAAAGTTTTACATCTTCTAATTGTTCTTTTTTATACTTGAAAGTACAACAAAATGGGTGGAAAATTTAGGGTGGAGTGAAAAAAATCAAGTGTCAGGATCAAAATTGAGGGGATCTAGATAGTTGTCTTTTGTCCAGGATTAAACTTTAAAACTGATTTTGGGTGGTTTCATACAAAACTGACTGCTACCGGCCAATTTATACAAATTGTATGTGCGTGCAACCAAAATTTGAACCCAGTGACCTATCTCAGGTTCTGGACATGATAGAAAGAGAATTTAAAAACCTCTTTATGATGTATTTTTCACCTCTGAAGCGGATTGAAACATTTGCAGAGGGCTGCAGGGTCAATAATGCATCAAAAAATCTATATTTTGTCATTTTTGCTCAAAAAATGCAATTTTTTGGCCCTTTTTTCTCAAATATTTTGTTTTTTATTTGAAATTATATTTTTTTTCTTCTTTTCAGGTTGAATTTATAGAATTGATAAATATATATATATTTTTTTTTTTTGTATTGGGGCATTTACCGCCATTTCCCGCTATATGGTAGCGGATATCATGGTGAGGCGGAATACGAGAAAGAGAAACGGAGACGGAGAAAAGGCACTAGAAAAGGGAGAACAGCGGACTACAGGTGAGAAGCCACCTAAAGCTCAGATAGGATGCGAGATTGGGAGAGGAAGAGGAAAAGACGGTCAAGCGAGAAGAGAGGGCTCTCAGCGAGCATAAGGCGTAAATGTTCGGGGAGGGGGAAATCAGAAAGGAACGGAAAAGCGCGACGACGTACTGACGACAGGGTGGGGCATTCCACAAGGATGTGAGAGACGGTGAGGGGCGACTGGCAGGAGGCGCAATGAGGAGCCTCCTGCCGGAACATAAGATAGCCGTGCGTGAGGCACGTATGGCCAATGCAAAGCCGCGCAAGGACGACCTCTTTGTGTCTGGAGCGGTGGAAGAGGACCCAATATGACAGACGGGGTCGGATGGACCAGAGTTTATTTCCGGTGGCATCGTCCCAGGACTGTTGCCACATGCGATCGTAAAAGGAACGAAAGACCTGCACATAGTCTGAGAAGGGGAGCGGGCGGGGGAGGGGAGGCAGCGAGGCGGCGGACCGGGCTAAGCGGTCCGCCGCCTCATTACCGGAAACACCAACATGGGCGGGAACCCAGCAGAAGGTGACCCGGATCCGGTGAATGGTGTGCAGGACATGGTACTCCTGTTGAATAAGGCGTACGAGGGGGTCCAGGGAATCATAGCACTCGAGCGCCTGAAGGGGCGCCTGAAGGGCGCTCAGCGAGTCCGAAAAAATGGTACAGGAGGACCGCAAACAACCCGATACCAGACGGAGGGCTTCCAGAAGGGCAAAGAGCTCCGCGGAAAAGATGGAGGCCTGAACCGGCAGGGGGATACCCCGGGAGGTAGGTGACAATGATGGAGAGAAGACGGCGGCCGCGACACCTGCAGGGGAGCGCGAGCCGTCGGTGTAGACGGGAACGTCGTCCGAATGGACGGGAAGATGGGCCAGAAAAGAAGACCGGAGGATGGCAGGAAGAGACTCCTTACGCAGGCCACGGAGCACCTGGGAATGGCAGATAGGGGTGGTCCGCCAGGGGGGCGACAGATCGAAGGAGAACGGCAGAATAGAGGGTGGGGGGATCCCCAGGGACGAGAAAATCTCGGCCAGAGAGGCAGCGAAATGCCACGTGTCAGGCCGGGGTAGCGCCTGGGAGATCGCGGAGAAGAGTAGGGACTTCGGGAGGCGGCAGATGCGAAGGTAACACTTCGCCATGGTTACCTTCGCCATGAGAAGGCCCCGGCGAAGGGGCAGGGGGGGGTGTCCACAGTCCACCTGAAGACTAGCGACAGGAGACGAGCGAAAGGCACCCGACGCCAGGCGAAGGCCACGGTGGAGAAGAGGATCCAGCATACGGAGTGCCGGAGAGGAGGCGGAACTGTAGACCACACAGCCGTAGTCGACACGGGATTGCACCAGGGAGGTGTACAGGTGCAGCAGAGTACGCCTGTCCGCCCCCCAGGTCGTGTGGGACAGATGACCCAAAAGGGAGAGGGTGCGGCGAGATGTTTGCCGCAACCGCCTAAGGTGTGGAACCCAACCGAAAAATCCGTCGAGGGTCATACCCAGGAATCTAACGATGGGACGAGGGGAAGAGGTGTGCCGGCAAGGGTAAGAGCGAAGGTATGCGACAGACGGGGCGCCGAGGACGGAAAAGCATACTGGAAGACTTAGAGGGTGAGAAAGCATAGCCAACCGAGGACGCCCAGCGAACCACCGCATTGATGGCTAGCTGGAGCCGACGTTCAGCCAAAGACGGGAGGCGGCCAGAGCAATAGATAGCCAGGTCATCGGCATAGAGGGAGCTACGAACGGATGTAGGCAGGACCGTAGCGACTGTGTTCATCACGAGTGAGAAACACAAGACGCTAAGGACACTACCCTGAGGGACACCCTCCTCCAACGGAAAGCGGTCAGAGAGGGCAGAACCGATGCGGACACGGAAAGAACGGGCGGACAAGAAGTTATAAATAAAGGAAGGGAGAAAGCCTACGAAACCCAGGGAGCGTAAGCAGTCGAAGACCGCGCTCCGCCGGGTAGTATCGTAGGCCTTCTGGAGGTCGAAAAAGACGGCGAGTACAAATTGACGCCGGGAGAAAGCCTCCTGCACGTCATGGCTAAGGAGAAGGAGGGGGTCGGTGGTAGACCGGAAGCGCCGGAAACCAGCCTGGGTAGCAGGGTACTGGTCACTCGCCTCCAAGGTAAAGGACAGCCGCGAGGCGACCATCGCCTCCATCACCTTGCAGGCACAGCATGTTAGGGAAATGGGGCGATAGTTCGACGGGAGTGAGGGGTCTTTATCGGGCTTCGGGATGGGGACGACGATGGACTCACGCCATCGGTCCGGAAATGAACCCTCCAACCAAATCCGGTTATAGAGGTCCAGTAGAAAGCTGAGAGCAGAGGGGTGGAGATGCCGTAAAAGGTCATAGGGGATATTATCGGGGCCGGGGGCGGAGGAGCGTCGGGGGCGGAGGGCCTCCCGAAGCTCTGTCATGTGGAAGAGGTGATTATAGGGATTCCTATGAGGTGGAAATTCCGGTGGGTCGCGGCGGGAGTGGGGGGAATCGGAACTGGAGATGGCTGCAAAGTGCGCCGCGAGTGCGTTCGCGACGGCCTCCGGATCGGACACGAACTCGTCGTCCCCGACCCGAAGCACCGGGGGTCGAGGGGGGACACGGGTCCCTCAAAGCTACGCACCTTGCGCCAAACAGTCAAGGGGGCAGTCGAGGAGGAGATCCCGGACACGTAACTCCGCCAGGAGGTACGCCGGGCCAGTTTCAGGACCCAACGGGCCACTGCCTTCAGGCGCTGAAATTCTATCTGTGCTCCAGCTGGCGGGTCCGGTAGAAGCGTCGGCCGGCACGGCGCCGCTCCTGAACGGCATGGGAGCACTCTGGGGTCCACCATGGGATGCTTCGCGGTCTGGGGGAGCCAGAGGTACTGGGGATGCAACTGGCGGCAGCCGAGAGGATCTTACTCTCGAGGAAGGCGAGGGCCTCATTGACGGAGGGAAAGGCAGGAATTGATGGCGAGATCGCCGTGCCCCTCGCGTATGAGGCCAGTCTGCTCGGGCGAACAGCCAGCGCGGGCGGACAGGGGGGGGGGGGGGGGGGGGGGGGGAGGAGACGGGTCGGGGTAAGACACACTGGGAAATGGTCACTGCCGGAAGAATCCGGCAGGACCTCCCAGGTGAACTCCGTCACGATTTCAAGGGAAACCAGGGAAAGGTCGATACAGGTGAAACTGTCATGGGCCGAGTGAAGGCAGGTTGGGGAGCCATCGTTCAGAAAGGTGAACTCGAGCTCGTCCATAAGGGAGAGAAGGGTCCCGGAGAGAAAGGTGGAGCAAACGTCCCCCCAGGCCGGGTCCCGACTGTTGAAGTCCCCGAGAATCAGAAAAGGGCGGGGAAGCTGGAGAATTAGGTCACGGAGAGAATCGGGTGGAGGGCGTACGTTAGGGGAGAGGTAAAGAGAGCAGACCGTGAGCTGGCACCCCAAGAAAAGGCGCACGGCCACAGCTTGCAGGACTGTACGGAGCGGGAGGGGGCGGAAAGGGACGGAGTGGTGCACGAAGACCGCGGCACCCCCCCTCCCCGCCCCATTGAGAGGCGGGGAAGGGAGCCCGCAGTAACCGGACACTCGAGGGAGGGAACGGGATCCCAGAATCGTCTCCTGAAGGCAGAAACACGCCGGACACCTGGAGGCCAGGAGAGAGGAGAGACTCTCGAGGCCTACCAGGAGCCCGCGGATGTTCCACTGCAGGAGAGCGAGGTATAGGGAGGGGTAGGAAGGTCAGCGTAAAGGATGATTATGGGGTGGGTGGGCCGATCGGGCGGCCCGAGATTAAAGAGGGAATCGGAAAGCCCGGAGTTCAGTGAGGGACGCCGAACGAGGGCGAAGGCGAGGGTCCCCCCGACGAGGGGGCGATGTGGAACCAGACGCCGGCAAGTCCTCCAGAGGAGGAGTCTCCCGGACGTCCGGGGGAGAGCGATGCAGAGAAGGGGATGTGAGAGGTATCCAGAATGCCCCTCCCTTCACCGGAGGTGCGGGGGAGGCAGGACTATGAGGGGGAGTTGAAAATAATACCTCACCCAGAGGCATTGGCAGGTCGAGGAGAGAGATGGGGCGGGTCAAACGCGGGGGCGTGCACGTCCCACCCACGCCGACCAGGCGGGCGAGTTCCCCCTCCAGTGGGTCCATCGACCAGGCCGGAGAGGGGTGTATCTCAGCCCCCACCACGAGGGCCGACGGGGACCCCAGGGGGGAGCGTGCATAACGGTTGCGCAGTGGGGATGGTGAGGACACCGGGGCGGTAGGGCGAAGGGGGGGTTTGTGTTTAGGAGAGGAAGGTGATGCGAGGCTTATGGCGTCGAACCTTTCGGGGTCACCACTGGCGCGGCGCTTGCGGCCCCTATCCCTCCGTCGTGCGGCCCGCGTGGGTGACGGCGGGTCACGATCCGGAATGGGGGTGGCCGAAGGCGCCGGTGGAGAGGGCGTAGAAGGGGCAGGGGGGGTTGCCGACGAAGCATCGGCGTTCGCGGAGGGAGCACGTGGGTACGCGCTGGTAGTACGGGGAGCCGCGGTAGGAGTCCGCTGGGCGGCAGAGGATGGACTGGGAGTAGCGGACACGGTGGGTGGAGGCGCGTTGGGAACCGCCGGTGAGGACGGGGTCCGGGAACGGAGAGCCTCGGCGTACGAGGCACCACGCCGGGCCTCGCCGCCACGCAACCGCTCCCGCGCCTCCCGAGCGCTGAGAAACTCTGATGAACAGAGGGCCCGAACCTCCCTTTCAAAGAGGAAGGACGGGCAAGAGCGGGATGAAGCAGGGTGTGGTCCATGGCAGTTGGTGCAGAAGGCGGAGCAGTACAGGGCAAGGGGTGGGGAGGGCCGCCGCAGTGGACACACAACGGGGCCGGCTGACGGCAGGAGCTGCTCACGTGGCCAAACCTATTACACTGAAAACAGCGCGTAGGATCTGGCACGTATGGTCGTACTGAGAATTCGCATGCTCGTCTCTCACCAAAGCCCCAGAATACCGAAACGGGGGGCACCAGTGAGTCGAAAGTGAGGAGCAGGCGAGGAGAAGGGGCAGTTGGGGACCGCGATCTGTCGGGAAAGCGGTACACCCTCACAACACCCTGGGAGGCGAGGTCAATCTGGAGGTCTTCCACCGGGATGGGTAGAAGACGAGCAGCGTAAATTGTGCCCTGGCACTGATTGAGGCGGGGGTGGGGAGTCACCGTGATCCCGCAGCCCAGGACATCGGGAATAGCGAGCAGAGAGGAGGTTTCGGCAGAGGAACGCG
Organism: Bathynomus jamesi; assembly: GCA_023014485.1. NCBI lineage: Eukaryota > Metazoa > Arthropoda > Malacostraca > Isopoda > Cirolanidae > Bathynomus > Bathynomus jamesi. The sequence goes on from JAJOZX010010472.1 coordinate 85,355, forward strand.
ACCTTATCAAAATGGAGCCATCCCTCTGAGGCTGAAGGTCAAAACGCGCCATCCCCGTCTTCCCATGGATCGCTCGAAAGAGACGTTCGTGGTTAGTGGGGAGGGGCTTGGAGGAGGAGGGGCGGAGGACGAGGAACTTGTCCATCGTCCTAAGGCCGAGTGAAGCTGTCTGGCCAAACACCACCGGAACTTCGAGGGGGCGAGAAGACGAGAAAGGCGGATGGCGACGTCGGGTCCCACGTCCCCCAGGGGCCGAGGGCGATGAGGCCCAACCGGAGTGGGAGGCGACCGGGGCCGCGGGCCTCCCACCTGAGGGCGAAAAAGCAGGTGGGTCCCTATCGGGACGTGGCATATGGGGGGATCCAGGGGTCGGGGGGGTCCACTGCAGGTCCATCCGCTATTGGCGGGGGTCGGGCAGCGGCGCCACGAGCCTGGGGAAGAGAGGGAGAGGAGGCGTCGGCAAGAAGAGCAGACGGGGTGGGCGAGGGCTGCCGACTGCCCTTACCAGACCCACGGTCCAAAGAGGTAGTCAGAGGGAGGTCAGATGCACAAGCCGGGTTGTCAACGAGGTCCATTAGAGTTGTAAGTGTTTCCATAGAAAATTTTTATTGTAGTTTCGCGCCCGGGGCCGCGGGGAACCGATTACCCGGGGCCCAAGGGGACCAAGCGCACGCCGGCGGGGGGGTGGGTGCCTCGTCCCATGCAGGTACCCCCGTTTCAAAAGGGGCCCTTGCAGCGTCGAGAGTTCTCCCCGCCGGCAGCAAAGACCAAGGCCCCCCAGGGTCCCAGGCCTGGGCACCCTACCAGCCAACTTAGTCCGGCCCCGGCCATGGGGGCGAGACCCCCAGCGACCAGCCCCGGCAGCCCACGGGGCGCGCGAAGTGAACAGAGAAAGCAGAAAAAACAGAGGGGCAAGGAAGAGGGTAAAGGGGGAAGACAGGAAAGAGGGGGCTGTAGGAAGCAGGGTATGCTAAAAGTCCACTTCGCAACCGGGCGGGGACCCGGCAGGGCCCCCAGCCGCGGCTGACCCCCTCGCCACATGTAGGCAGGAGCCCGCGGGCGATCCACCCCAGAAAGACCGCCCGCGGGGAGGGGGATAAATATATGTATTTTGATAACCTTATTGCGAAAAAAATACTGTACTACATAGTAGGATGTTCAGACACAATGACAGTTAAAATTCTTGATGGAGGTCACAGATTTCAAGCACAGACTAATTCCCATTGGAAAGCTTCCTCTTGGTAAAGATGTCATCCAAACATGTAATGACAGAAGAGAACTGGACAACCAGACAAGCAGCCAATACAGTTGCACTAAGTCTGATTGAACACTGGATTTGGTGCAATGTCTATCCAATTTCACACCCCAGTATCACCAGCAAGATTCAGGATCTAGTCAAAGAATTTTCGAGGTAAGACAAATTTTGTCCCTTATAAAAACATTTAAGATGTCATGCTTTTATAAATTTTGTAGTTACATTTATTTGTTTGTGACAGTAATTTTATTAACAATCATGTGATTCAGTGATTTGCAAATCAAAAGAATGATCTGTAATAAATTCTGTTTTGACTAGAACTTAACTTAGGGTTTACACCGTATTTTTCGGTGTATGAGACACACCCTATTTTCAAGGCCTTTTTTCAGGAAAAAAAATTATGACCAACTGCCTAGTTGTCAGAAAATGTCCATAATTTTCTACCAGCAAGGCTGACTTTTATTAAAGCCCTCCATCAAAAGTATGGTGATACGTTTTCTTTCACCATACTCATTATAAGAAAATACTATTAAGTACCGTATACAGGAGACTATACTATATGTTATGAAACACAAAAGTAAATCATTATGCAATACATACTGTTTTTCTTGTTATCAGTGGGTTGGGAAGAGTAGAAACTGTGTAAAATTGGCCAAACCAATACACAGTCAGGAGGGATTAAGAGATGATGAATTTTTGTAAAAATCCATCAGTTCTCTAGCCCATATAAAAGTAATATTATGACCTCAGTGTATAGGACGCAGGGTGATTTTGAGACCCCTTTTTTTGGAATAAAAGTGCATCTTCTACACCAAAAATATGGTAATTGAAATTTGCATTCAAACATTAAAGTTTTAGTAATTTTGTAGGTTTGATAGATATCCGAAAAAGAAACATGGTAACAAGTTCGAGTGATCTTTCTTCCTTCATTGAAAAAACTTCCAAATTGTTTGACATCTTCCGTGAGGACTCAAATCGGAGAAGAGCTTTGGAACATTTGTATCAACTCAAAATGACAGAAAACAACTATGGTATGCTTTCTACAAGGACCAGAAAACAGCTAGAATAGGATGATGCATTGGTTTTAAGGAACACCTTGCATCCAGTGGTGTATTAAGGGGGAGGCCAGAGGGGCCCAGGCCCCAGCTGTTTATAATGATATCAATGATAAATTGGAATGCTCAACAATATCTCTCAACTAACTTCAGAGGAAGCATCAAAAGCAACAAAAAATCTGGCTAGTCCATTACCCAAATTATTTCGAGGACAGCTTCCATTTGAGTTCAGCATTTTGTAGGCACTATTTGTAGTGATGCACCGGAGCTCCGACCATTTTAGAAAACCTCCTGCTCCAGCCGGAGGTCTCACTAAACTCCAGCCTCTGGCCGGAGGTGCCAAGTACACCAAACTCAATTCTTACTTTTAGTTTTAATTCTATAAAACTATAAAACCTCATTCTGCACCTACCCAAATATTTCAGTTCTCAGATGACTGTAATAATAATTTATTTTATGAATGATCAGTGATTGTATTAATGTTTCAGTTCTCAGTGACTGTAATAATAATTTATTTTATGAGTGATCACTGATCAGTGATTGTATTAATAATTGATTTGAGATATGTCTTGCTGAATGCTGAGTAAAGTAGCCTAAGTTTCATAACCTGAGGATATTCTGTTCAATGGGAATTTTTAGAGAAATTAGCACACACAAAGCATAGAAAGTCAACTTTTATAAAGTTTAAGTTATTAAAGACTTAATAATTTAAAATAGCAGGACTATAATATATAAACCCTAAATAGATGAGACGATATGACCACACACATAAATACTGAAATAAATCAATTGGCCGGAGCCTCTGGCCGGAGGAAAAAACACTAAGCCAGAGGTTTCAGCCTCCGGCCAAAATCTTCCTCCAGTGCATCACTAACAGTTTGTCAAACAAAACGCTTTAGCTGACACTCGCCCATTAGGAGTACTACAGGAAATTCACAAATTGAGGGCTGTTTTCCCAAATGCTTTCATTGCTTATCACATTTATTTGTGTTTGATGATGTCAAATGCAATTGCGGAGCATTCTTTTTCTCATTTGAGCATGATTAAAAATGTTAAATGTCAAATGCTAACCTAAAAGAAATTGCAGTCTGTCATTGTTATGCATAAAAAAGAATATTTTGCAGAATTTAAATACTGAGCTTGTGATTGGAAAATTTAGTGATATGCAGCAGCTCAAAAAATTTTTGTATACTGATAGTGGATGATTTTGTGACCAACTTTGGTAGATTAGTAGTGGACTTGTAGTTGTGTAATTGATTTGGTGTAATTGTAGCAGCTTGGTATGTATGTAAAACTTGCATTATTTGATTTAGAAATAAATGGTTTTATTAATTTACATGACTTGAAGATTTGTCTTATTGAGGGACCCCAAGAATATTTTGGCCCCAAGACCCAAAAATCCTTAATACAGCACTGCTTACATTGGCAGACATCAGATACAAAAGGAGAGGAGTACAGCAGGAGCAAGCAAAAGAAAAGAATCAGTGTGTTTGATCTATATAAATTAAAAAACTTTTGATTAATGGCCACCAAAAATCTGGGTTTCTTGAAATGATTGTTACAAATTATAAAATTTTATTTTTGCATCTTTGGTAAACTATCTTGTATCATAATCATATTGTTTTTTTATTATCCCCAGGAAAGAGCTCAGAAGAGTTTTTCAAGTTGTTCCTCAAGCTCAGCAGCAATACATAACAATAATCTTGACAGTCTCTCAAGTCAGGGTAGCCTGGAATCACATGATGAAACAGCTGGTGTCAGTAAACAACAGGAATCGAGGACAGAAGAAAATAGGAAGAGTCTACCAAACCTCACTCAGCAGTGTGACAGGTATCCTGTATAGTTTAAAATATGAGTATGCTTTGAACACTCTTGTTGCTCTGTTGACAATACCTTTGAAAAAATTATTTGTAATCCATGTAATGTTGCTAATAGTTAGAGTCTAAATCTTGGACACTGCTGTCCAATGAACATCTTGTTAGAATATTAACTCGATATAAAATAAATGTCTTTTACCAGGTATCAAGTAAGTGACAGAGTGGAGCAGCAGTTGCATCAGCAGTTTTAGATGATTATGGAATTATCACTACTACTAAGATGAACATAATTGATGGTTAACAGTCCAATTATCTTGTACATTAGTATCTGATTCAAATCAAGTATTTCATAAAAAGGCATATGTTTCAAACAAGTATTGAAATTTAAATATTGTTAGTCAAAACCTATGGAGCTTGCTTAAATAAATGTCTTTAAAATTGAGTAAATTTGCACTATGAACTTCGCAGGAACAAGCTGAGAAGAGAATGTGAAAAATATCATAAAGCCATAAGAAAAGAGGAGGGTAAATTGTTTGAATTGATGGATGCTATTATGTGGATGGTCACAAAGATGCAACAATGGTGACAGTTGAAGTGAATGGCAAATATTACAGAAGAACTGAGCTAGAAGAGCACTATGTAATTGTAGGAGAACCTGGTAAGATTTAAAATTTTGATCTTTAGTTTGTAAATATTTTGTAACAGATATTACTCAAAATATTTATTAAGATGAATTTTGGATATAGAAATTGGAAAATAGATATAAACCCTGAAATATCTAAAAAATTCTCTAATTTCTGAATACTATTTCAGGTGATTTCTACCTCTCACATGTGACTCCAAGTAATGGCAATGGGTCAACTATTGTAACAGAGATATACAAGGCCCTCAAAGAGACTGAATTACAAACCAAACTTGCCATGAGAGGATCTAATGGGACTAATATAATGACCAGTTCAAATGGTGGAGCTATCAAAATGCCTGGAAGAACTGCTTGGTAGACCTTTGCAGTGGAGCATTTGCCTACTACACTGTAATGAGCTCCCCTTTCGTCACATCTTTGTTACTCTGGATGGAATAACAAAGAGCCTAGACTCATTTTCAGGAAAGATAGGGGTTGAACTTGGTGGAAGTGTATCTCAGTGGAATGCAATTTCATTCAAGCCAATTAGGAATTCAAAATTTCCAGTTATTCCTAACAAAGTACTGGAGGAGCTCACCACTGATCAGTATTATGCTTACAGAATCTGTCTGGCTGTTATGCTCAGTTGTGTTGATCCTGGTCTTGAAGCTCCCTGAAGTTAGACTGATCTGTCATTCAAGGTGGTTGACTCTGGCATGTAGAATCCTCAGATTTTATACATCTCAAAGGAAGCCTTCCAAAGTTCTGGTCACATTTGCAGAGTTTTGTATCTTGGTCTATTTTCCAAGTTGGTTCCAGATCAAGGAGGAGTATTGATGCATAGATGGTGCTAAGAACTTTTATGATATGCTCCAAAGGATCCTGAAATTTCCTCACAAGGAAGCCAGGGAGATAACCCTAAAAACACTATCAAAATGCATACTATGCTCACCCTAAGAACATATTAATTGCTATGCTTGCTGATTCAGACCCACAAATCCGCAACATCACAGTTAACAAGGTACTTTTGGTCAGAGGGAATGAATCAGTTGAAACAATGATAGACAATGACTTCGAAGGTAGCGACCTGATAATTGATTCAGATGAGGATATTGAAGTCCCAGAGTTACAGCCTGACTTGAGTGTTGAGAGAGATGGTAGTGTCAGGAGATTCTTGGTGCCTAAAATCAATAATGAAGCTTGAGGGTATCTCAAATGATAAACTTAAATTCACCTGACATATCATAACATCTCTAACCAATGAAGAACTCAAACATAAGAAAGGAAGCACTGAAACTCAACCAGCCCTGTCATAATCAGGCTGAGAGGCACATTAAACTTGTAACAGAGGCTTCCTCAACTGTGGTAGGATTTGAAGTCATGATGACATTATTCAACAAAAGATAAAACAAGAAAACTGATGAAAGTATTCAGTACAAAAATATAATATTCTGAATCTGTTTAGATGATTATTTTTTATTACTTTGTTTAATGAGTGATACTTTAGATTAATCTTAAGTTGATTTGTAGGGATGTACCAATATCGCTTTTTAGCCAATAACCGATAATTAAAAACAGTATCAGGTGATAACCAATACCAATATCCAGCTTGGATTTATTAGTTTATCATATTTTTGTTAACATTCATAATTTATTTTCTGTGTTGAAAATTTGGCAACAAAGCAATAATCCTTTTCATTAAAGATGGCAATAATGCATTAGATGTCATAGTTGGACTGTGGGCCTATGTTGGGCTTAGTAAATGTGTTTTGGGGGAACTTAGCTCAGAGATATTTGAGAGCACCATCAACAATAGTTGCAAGCAAATGCATCTTCAGTATTAGAGGAAACATTGCCAGTGCTGCTAGAAATCAGCTCTCTCCTGAACATACAGAGCAGCTGCTATTTTCACATGAGAACTTAACCATTGTGAAAAAATAACGAGTTATGTGAAGTGATAAAATAAAAAAATATTGGAAATTTCATCCTCTAAATTGTCTTTTATTCATAATTTTGGAAAAATCTTACTTTGAAATATTGGCCAATATTTTTAAAAAGTTACTGATATCACTGATACCAATATCAGTACATCCCTATTGATTTGTAATATTTTCAGAAGAAAATTGTACATATTTACCACATTCTCTAAAAAAAAAAAAAAAAAAAAAGCTGAAAATTGCAATTTTTGGCCAAAAATAATATAAACATGGATTTTTTTATGCACTATTGAGCCTGCAGCCCTCTGCAAATGTTTTAATCTGCTTCAGAGGTAAAAAAAAAAAAAAATGCAACAGTTTTCAAATTGTCTTTCTATCATGTCCAGAACACGAGATAGGTCACTGGGTTCAAATTTTGATTACACACACACACAATTTGCATAAAATTGGCCAGTAGCAATCATAGTTTTTTATGCAACTACCCAAAATCAAGTGTGAAAAAACTATATTGGGCTATGGGTTGATTGCCTGATACCCTATTCCGTTGGAAATTTCCAGCAGATTACAGTGGAGAGTTAATGACAAAAGCCCTATATTTTTTTTTGTTAGTTATGTATATGTAGGTCTTCAAAGGACCTCTCTGTTTATTTGCCTTTGGTATTTGCGCTGCTTAATGGTAAAGAAAGGAATTGCCTTACCTTATTATTTTGTTGGGCCTTGCTTCTGTTTCGATGTAGGGGCACAGTATGATGGAGTTACACAATGAGTTGATTTGATGTAACTAATATAGGCAGTCACCATTTAAATACCTGAAGGAATAGGCCTATCCTTTTTATATTAAGAGGTTTTATATTAAGAGGATTTCACTCAGAACTTATAGGAAGATAAAGTACATCTTCCTTGCTTAAAGCATCGCTGTAACATAAGCAAGCTCCGAGCGAGCCACTAATAATAAATTGTTAGGAATCCTCTGATTCTTCAAAGTTCGTTGACTCTTCTCTCAAAGTAATTTTCATGAGTCAGCAATGAACACTGTTGAACACGAAATAATAAATTTGATTTTCTTCTTGTTATGCAGGCCTGATGCCAACATATGGTTAGTGATGCACCGGAGATCCGGCCACTTTAGAAAACAACCTGCTCCAGCTGGAGGTCTCACCTCTGGCCGGAGGTGCCAAGTACACCAAACTCGATTCTGACAACTTTGTTTTAATTCTATAAAACTATAAAACCTCATTTCTGCACCTATCCAAATATTTCAGTTCTCAGATGACTGTAATAATAATTTATTTTATGAGTGATCAGTGATTGTATTAATATTTCAGTTCTCAGTGACTGTAATAATAATTTATTTTATGAGTGATCAGTGATTGTATTAATATTTCAGTTCTCAGTGACTGTAATAATAATTTATTTTATGAGTGATCAGTGATTGTATTAATAATTGATTTGATATAGGCTACTTTACTCAGCATAACATCATAAATTTTTTTTTTTTTTTTTTTCAAATCTTTTTTTCAATATAGAATAGAATAGAATAACCTTTATTAATAATAAAATAAATACAGTAGTCTTTTTACAACTTAAAATTTTTACAATGACAAATAATTGTGAAGCTCGACTATTTATTTTTTTTATTTTTAATTTGGCCCTTAAGCTTTAGGCTTTACTGGGATACCTGAGGATATTCTGCTCAATGGGAATTTTTAGAGAATTAGCATACACAAAGTATAGAAAGCCAACTTTTATAAAGTTTGTTATTAAAGAACATGACCATCTCAGATTTTCATGATATTTGATACATTAGTAGGTATGTGTGAGAAACAAATTCCCCAAATTTTAGAGCTGGCTGACCTTTGGTTACTGAGATACAGGGTCACAAAATTTGGACCTTTGACCTGATTTTTTACTGTCAAATTTCAAATTGCTGTAGCCACATAACTAATAAAGCTAGAGTTCTGATTCTAGTGTCATTTTGAAGCTCTTAAACAGCTTGTCATAAGCCTCTAAAATGAAAATTTAAAAAAATATCCTTGACCTTTGACCTTAAATAAAAAAAATATACCATCCCCAATTTTTTTCAATTTTTTTTTACAAATGTTCACTTACCAATGTGAAACATATTCCTAAAAGGTTAGCAGTGGCCAGTGAAAATATGAGCAGCAAGTATTTTTAATTAAAACTAACCTTTAAATAAATCCAGATCTTTGAGTTTTTTCATTGATACAAATCTTCTCTTGAGCAGATTATCCATTAGTTTTGTGCCTAGAAAAAAAAATAATAATAATTATATATATTATATAATATATATAAGCACACCGGACAAAAAATTAGTCACCCCTCTCAGAATGTACCTAATAATGTGTGATGGCGCCTCTGGCCTTGATAACCGCACGAATCCGGCGAGTTTAGTATGCGGAGGTACGCCTGCTGGTTCAAATTCATCGTCACTGGAACGAGAGGGCCCATTTCATGGTACGAAAAACATCCCCAGAACATCACGGAACCACCTCCAGTCTGAACAACACCTTCGACACATTCAGGATTAAAGGCTTCATTGGACCTGCGATGTACTCGTCGCCTCCCATCATTGGAGAACAAACAAAAACGGGATTCATCGGACCAAATTACACATTTCCAATCTGCCGCAGTCCAGTTTTTGTGCCTCTGAGCCCATTTATAACATGCCAATTTGTGACTTGCTGTTAACAGCGGCCTCTTCCGTGGTACCCTGCTCCAGATGTCCATCGCATGCAGTTCTCGTCGCAATGTCCGTTCGGAAATTGGTCGCTGGAGAACCTCATTGGTTTCTTGGAGCAATTGTTCTCTGGTTTGAAAACGATTTGCAGTTACTAGACGAGAAACATGGCGGCGGTCCCTATTGTCAAGAATTGTTTTCCGGCCACAGTTACGTCGTCGATTTTCAGTTGATTGCGAACTACACCACTCTTTGTAAACTCGCTAGACAGTATGCGTTGACACACCAACAAATTGGGCTACTTCAGACATTTTGTGTCCGTGGGCTCTGCCAAACACGATGGCTCCTTTTTGCCACTGAGTAACGTCTGCCTCACGACCCATTTTGCAGACTATATCCAACACACACACTGTTCTTCACCACCCCACGAAACAGATCTGATCCTGTGTGCTATGTCACCACTACTTGTCACTTACCAATGCTACATCAGCGCCCTCCGTGTGACCTTGAACTTCCTACTATCGGTGCTATTAGGGGTGACTAATTTTTTGTCTGGTGTGCTTATATGCCTACTGTATATATCTACCATATATAACTTGAATGTATAACTTACTTTTCTGTTGTAATTCTATGAGGGCCTTGGAGGCCTTAGCAGTTTCCTCCTTGGTGAGGTAGTATGTATAGTCTTCCAGTTGCAGTAGATGCCTCTACCTTTGTCAAAACATCAGAGTATGTAATTGTAAGAATATCTGGTTGATGAGGAAAAAAGAATGATGGGTTGGGACCATGAGGATAAAGAAAAGATATTTTTACTTCCATCTTCAGTTGTTTTGTCCAAAATGCATGCTAACCACCAAAGGTTATCATATACAGCAGTGACAAAACCATGTAGTTTCTCTTCAGGTATACTGTAAGTTCTTCTTCATTAACTTTCTCAATACGTGAATATCCTGAATTCCTGATACTGAGAAATGCTTAACCTCTAGTGAAGTTAATGAAACTGGTTTTAAATGGTGTATTTTCTGAGTACCAGCAATTGTTCTTGCTTTTGAATGTCTAGTTTGGAGGAGAAATTCTTATTTTCATAATCTTCATTAGTTGAAAAATGTGGTGTAGTATTATCATCATCTTCGGTAAATATATACAGCTGTTGTGCAGTAAGGATTTGTTTATCATAAGGCCATTGCAGACTAGCTTTAGCAGCTAACCTCTTAACAGTGCCTGCTACACCATCACATGGTCCCTTCCCATAGCTTGTAAAAAAATTCCACTCTGCATCAATTCCAAAGTCATCTTTGTGGTGGCAAAGATTCAGAAAGTTTTTGCAGTTTTTATATTGTCCAGCACAGCCATCTGAAAAGTATATGATTTTGTTGATGGATGGGATGTTCCCTTTTATGAAGTTTATGAGATGCTTTTGAAACAAATGTACTGCAACTGTGTTATGAATATTGCACTCAGATATGACAGCAAAGCTTAGGTGAGCAATCTTATTTTGCTTGTTATAATACAAAACAAATGGATGTAGAGTTGCCATCTGATTGTTCCAGTGAAAACTCTGCACCTCATCTTGGAGAACAGAAGAGTAATTTTCAGCAAAATCGCACGCTACTAGGACTTCACTTGGTTTCAGTGACAGTTTAGTTTCATTGTAATAATTAGCTTGCATCTTGGTCAGGAAATCATGGATTTGGTATTCTTGAAGTTTGCTACAGAAATGTTCAATATATTCATCTGAACTCATGTGAATTGATTCAAGATTGGACCTGTCTGTATTGGTCCACTTCTTAAACTGTACTGAATCAATGCAGTTATCATCAAAAATATTTTGGAATTTCTCTTTCAATATGAAAATAAAAACCCACTCTAATAGACAGAGTTTATTTCCACGACAGTTTCGACGCCCACTGGCATCCTCCTCAGGTGGATACACCCGAGGAGGATGCCAGTGGGCGTCAAAACTGTCGTTGAAATAAACTCTGTCTATTAGAGTGGGTTTTTATTTTCATATTTTGACCTTCACGTAGAAAAAAGTGAAGTTTTTTTGCATTTCTCTTTCAATGCTTTTGTGTCTCCACATTGTTTACATTCCCTAAGGCAGCATTGCAATGAGGGTGGATTGCACTCAATCAAAGTAAGACAATGTCGTATATGGTTGATAGGATTTTCATTATCTTCAGTTAACTTATCAAATTTAGTTCCTACAACATAAGTTCAACATTCTGATGAATGGTACATACACATACTGAGTGAGTTCCTGATGCTCTGGCAATAATACATTGCTTTGGACGCACCTCTGCAAATTTGCTGAAGCCCACTTTTACCAAAGGATTTCTTTCTTTAAAAAGCTGATAAGCTTCTTTAAATTGCATAGCAGTTTATGCTTCTGAAAATGTTTCCTCTCTCCTGAGCTGTCCATAATGCTGACATAATCCTTTTTACCAGGCATTATTCTACTGATATCTTCTGAAAGATAAAATGCTTTGATTTTTTCTATAATGTTTTGTTCAATTTTCTTTCCAGGCTGAGGATTTGGAATTGAAAGGATACCCATTTCATTAGTAAGCTTTTTGGCAACTGATGCTTTGTGCCTTGTTGTGTTGAATTCTGTAGCTATTTTTGTCACTCCAACTTTTTGGTAATACAGTCAGGATTTGTATTCTTTCACTCCTCTTGGTCTGCAAGTTGCTGAATTTCTCCTTCAGTTGATTTAATATTTCATCATAATCTTTTTCTATCTTAGTTTTTCTTTTTCCTGTATTAATATCTCTCTTCCAGCAATTTCTTCTAATGTTCTCTTGACTGTTCCCGTAACATTTGTTATTTTGTGAGATGCATAAGCCTCTGTCTCTCTTAGCCTTCTTGTCTTTATGGGGGTTTCTCCTAATGATTTTAATAAAGTATTTAAAGTTGATAATTGAAATTCAAGTGCTGTGCTTGTTGATGCCTCATTGATTTCAAGTTCATTTCCAGATGAAGATATTTCAGGAATATTACTAGTTTCTTCACAGCAAGAGCTTTTTTCATCTTCATCTAAAGTTTTTTTTTCAGGCAATAATTCCAGCATTTCCCTACACTGCTTACAAAGCCTATGATCAACTGTTAATTTGATTTCAGGCCTTTTATCAATTAAATATTGAGGTACAATTTGTAGACTTTTGGTTCAACGCTGTCCTTTGTGTGATTGCACATTTCTATTTAAGTTTAAGTTTATCCATTTTTTAAAAATTAGTGTATTAAAACTAGTAAGTTATATTTAAATGGCATTCCTTAATAGAAATTAATTTAGAATATTAAAACTAGTAAGTTATATTTAAATGGCATGCCATAATTTAGAAATTCACTGAATATTAAACAAATATTTTCTGGAAAGATGAAAAAAACGAATTATTTAAAAGTTAATTTTAATTAAAAATACTTCCTGATCATACTTATCACTGGCCACTTATAACCTTTTAGGAACATGTTCCACATTGGTAAGTGAACATTTATAAAAAAAAATTGAAAAAATTGGGGATGGTATATTTTTTTATTTAATGTCAAAGGTCAAGGATAAGGATATTTTTTAAATTTTCATTTTAGAGGCTTATGACAAGAGATAATATGACAAGCTGTTTAAGAGCTTCAAAATGACACTAAAATCAGAACTCTAGCTTTATTAGTTATGTGGCTACAGCAATTTGAAATTTGATAGTAAGTAAAAAAAAAATCAAGTCAAAGGTCCAAATTTTGTGACCTTGTATCTCAGCAACCAAAAGGTCAGACAACTCTAAAATTTAGGGAATTTCAGTTTCTCACACATACCTACTAATGTACCAAATATCATAAAAATCTCATATGGTCATGTTCAAATTCACCTTTTTTTTGGCTGAACTGACATGGAATGACCCAATATATAAACCCTAAATAGATGAGACAATGCACCACACACACATAAATACTGAAATAAATCAATTGGCTGGAGGTTCCAGCCCTCCAGCCAAAATCAGCCTCCAATGCATCACTACATATGGGTTCTATATATGCATGGCAATTATTTTCATTCCCAATAGGCTATGTCACCAGTCCTGAGGCAATTTTGTAGTTATTTAATTCAATTAATTAATAATTTATATTTAATTATGAAATAAATGTAGCTACCACATATGATACCATATTGTAAACATGTATATATAGTTTATCCATATCAGATTTAAAGTTTAATCCTAGACAAAAGACAACTATCTACCCCATCAATCTTGATCCTGGAACTTTAACGTTTTCATTCCACTCTAAATTGTCTAAGGTGAGGGGACAAAGCTTGAATGCAGTATTCTAAATGGGGTAAAACTTTACAAGACACCCACATTGCCATGAAACATGCTACAGTAATGAAACATATCAATCAATAGAGCAGAAAAAATGGTGCAAGCAGCTATGTATCATTTTGAAAATATTAAAAAATAATAAAGTTATGACACTATGAAGATGTTACTAGGCTTATCATAGCTTACACCATTTGGATCTTTTCCATTTCATGTACTGTTTCCGATTTTATTGAAAATAAGATTTTAATGTAGGTCAACTGTTACACTTGATAATTGGTTAGGTAAAGTTGTGATAGTTTCATTAAAACTAATGAAAATATCATAACACAACCTAACCAATCATCAAGGACGTAATAGTTGACCTACATTAAATATCTTATTTTCAACAAAATCAGAAACAGTACATGAAACGGAAAAGATCCAAATGGTGTAAGCTATGATAGGCCTAACTCAAGGTCAAGTCTCGTCAGGTCAAGTCTCGTCAGGTCAAGTCTCGTCAGGTCAAGTCTCGTCAGGTCAAGTCTCGTCAGGTCAAGTCTCGTCAGGTCAAGTCTCGTCAGGTCAAGTCTCGTCAGGTCAAGTCTCGTCAGGTCAAGTCTCGTCAGGTCAAGTCTCGTCAGGTCAAGTCTCGTCAGGTCAAGTCTCGTCAGGTCAAGTCTCGTCAGGTCAAGTCTCGTCAGGTCAAGTCTCGTCAGGTCAAGTCTCGTCAGGTCAAGTCTCGTCAGGTCAAGTCTCGTCAGGTCAAGTCTCGTCAGGTCAAGTCTCGTCAGGTCAAGTCTCGTCAGGTCAAGTCTCGTCAGGTCAAGTCTCGTCAGGTCAAGTCTCGTCAGGTCAAGTCTCGTCAGGTCAAGTCTCGTCAGGTCAAGTCTCGTCAGGTCAAGTCTCGTCAGGTCAAGTCTCGTCAGGTCAAGTCTCGTCAGGTCAAGTCTCGTCAGGTCAAGTCTCGTCAGGTCAAGTCTCGTCAGGTCAAGTCTCGTCAGGTCAAGTCTCGTCAGGTCAAGTCTCGTCAGGTCAAGTCTCGTCAGGTCAAGTCTCGTCAGGTCAAGTCTCGTCAGGTCAAGTCTCGTCAGGTCAAGTCTCGTCAGGTCAAGTCTCGTCAGGTCAAGTCTCGTCAGGTCAAGTCTCGTCAGGTCAAGTCTCGTCAGGTCAAGTCTCGTCAGGTCAAGTCTCGTCAGGTCAAGTCTCGTCAGGTCAAGTCTCGTCAGGTCAAGTCTCATCAGGTCAAGTCTCGTCAGGTCAAGTCTCGTCAGGTCAAGTCATTTCTGAAAAAACAGCATATTTCCCAAGGAAATGAATGTCATTTTCAAACACTATGCATCAAATTACACAAGAAAAAACATGTTTTCAATTCATTAGTGAGATGTGTGTTAAAATAGGTAATGGTTGAGAATCGGGGCACCACCTCAATTTGTGTGTTTTTTCCACCAAAACATGCTAAAACCATTGGTTTCCTATTGTTTAGGATGAATGTGACCATCGCCATTACAGTAAATTATTGCTTGAAGTGATTTCACCCCCCAACCCCTCCTACAATCTGGGGGGACCACCACGGGAACCAGGTGATTTTGGGTGGGGGAACACAGCACAAGCAATAATTTACTGTAATAGCAATGGTCAGATTTATCCTAAACAACAGGAAACAAATGGTTTTAGCATGTTTGAGGAAAAAATACATGTCATGAAACATCAAAAACTGAGAAAAACCTAACCTAACCAACCTAAAAATTATAAAACCCTATACCAATCAATTTGTGATATGTGATCATTATGGGGGCTCTACCCCCGTACCCCTGAGACCTAAATTATACAAATTGGACATACTACATTTAAAGGGAGAACACCATGCGAGCTCTACTAGCATCACCGCACATCCCACAGAACGAAGCCATTTTCAAACTGAAGTGAATGAACGATATGATAGTAGGGTTGCCAACTCAAATTTTGGTAATTATTCGTTTTAGTGCTTTTCCTCCTTTCTGAACCAAAACACATTTTTCTGGTATTTTGTGGTGTGATTTATTCAAATCTGAACTTCGTTTCTTTGGGAAATAACCATTTTTGAGAAATTTAAAAATTGAAAATTTCTCAAAAATGGCTCATTTCCCAAAGAAACGAAGTTCAGATTTGAGCAAATCATACCAAAAAACACCAGAAAAATATGTTTTTGTTCAGACCTAACCTAACCTGACCTGACCTAACCTAACCTAAACTGACCTAACCCGCATTTTCTCGCAATTTCTTACCTTAAATAGCACCACAGACTTTGTTAGCCTAGCCAATGCTCACAGACTTCGAAGCAAAAACTCCTCCAATTAACCACTCTCAGAAGCTAACGCTAAATACAGCTGTGCATCTAGCTGTGTCGAACGCTTTGTCAAGAATAACCCAACGTACAATAAGTTTTGCCACAGTTTGAGGTAGGATTTTTCAACCCACATGCCTTTTCGACGGGAAACAGAGAAGGAACACTTTTTTTTTCTGCCGCGCTCGTCCCTATTAAATCTTGTGCAATAATATTGATCAGCAACTTCTCTATAATTACACTCATGACCACACTGCAGACAAATAACACGACTAGGTAAAACACTGTGACTCGTAAAGAAAGCTTCAGCACCGGCTTCTTTCTCATAAATATCTTGTATTAATTGATAGTAATCCAAATGACAACCTCCGAAAACCAGACTGAAACAATGAGTATGCATTATGAGAGATTCAAAATGTACGTCTCTGATTGGTCGGATAAGGTCACGTGAAACAAAAAGCATTTTTAATTGGCTGATTTGACCTATGTTTCCTAATTTTGCCACGAGATATCTTCCCATAAAACTGGAGGACGAGGACCGACAAAATTTTAATAGTGTTAAGAGCTAAACACTCGGTCAATGGCCTATAATGGCTATTTTTTACGTCTAAATTTTTTTTTTTTTCAGAAAAAATAATTTACATTTCCTTGATTTTTATCAGTTTCCCTGAGGTTTCAAGGTGTCCTGAATACGAATTTATATGTTAAATTGTCATAGAATGTCTCCTTCTATCGAAAACGAACAAAGCATTAAAACGAATATTAACCCAAAATTTCCTAGATTCATACCCAAAATTGTTTTTTGTAATTTTCTAACTTCATTTTTTTGACTACTGTATGCGACACATGCAATCAATGTATTTTAATGAGAAAAACAACTTTGTCTCTATGGTATTTTTCAAAATTTTGCTTAAGTGGCGCCTGTATTCTGAACCATTACCTTAAAATTAATAATTACCTAATTTGGGATGCCAAAATAGGATATTGCGAACATCCTTACTCTTATAACTAACATTCCTCCTCATAATACCCAGCATTTTATTTGCCTTTGTTAACCTAACAAGTCTGAGTAAACCAAAATGAAATGAATCTAAAAATCATATGATTTAAACTATATACCAAATTAGGCCTATTACAGAGCTTAAATTAAGGTAAGTCAAATTGTAACACTTGACAAACACCAAAAAACCTCTGGCAACCCTTAGTTTAAGGGCTTATTTCATTTTTAGGCATATTTCTAAAACCCAAATGGGAGTTAGGCCTAACTTAAACCTTGGCTATATCCTCCATAACATTACATTTGGAAAACATGAAGCCACTAGAACATATCACTGTTATCTAAGTCATAGATGACCTAAAACTATAGGCCTATTTTATAATCAAATTTTGCAAAATATCAATTTCAAGTCTGCTAATTAACATAAAACTATTTACAGATCTACAAAGTAGCTTACAAACGACTACGCGCCGAAGTTAGGTATACGTCTTTGACAGGCTAGATACAGGAGCAGACTTACATTAGTCTCATCTACAATAATTCTAGTAAATTTCAAACTAGGCCCAAGGCTTCACTAAATTAACCTAGTCTTATCACAGTTATATTAAAAGAAAAATGTCGAACTTAAGCTATACATATAAAATATTGAGTCCAACTGATACGAGGACTTAAATACTATCATAGTCTTTAGTCAGGATAGTCTTTAAAGAGGAGAAGCTTGGTTTGATCCTACTGTAAAACCTAGCCTAGATCCAAAGCAGTCAGTTTTTTTTTTTTTTTCCTAAAACCTTTTTCATTGATTAATTACAACGTTTATCCGTATTTCATAACCACTTTTACTTCAGTATAATAATAATAATAATAAATAACTAAGGCATCATTCAACAACTTCGTGACCGCTTGATGGGGGTACCCAAAAAGGCTACCATTTTACTACAAGAGGTTGGGGGCTATAGATGGAAAGACTACGTGACCCGCAAAGAATATAATGTTGTTTGAAACAACATATATATACCTTTCAACCTTTCAAATGTTCCGTGCGATGATTCCTCATTTCACGAATGTTAAGCTTGTCGCCCCTCCTCTCTCCTCTCGAGTTGGCCTGGTGAAGTAGAGAGTTGGTTTCTTGTACTCTCCACCTCACATAGCCCGGCTCATCGGGGATTGCTCTGAGCCAGGCGTCTAATCTTCTTTTGAAGATGTCCACCGCAACCCCCCTCGTGTTCCTTAGTTCTTTGAGCAGCTGATTAAATAGTCTTGGTCCTCTTACAACAAAACTATTTTCCTTCAGGGTTAAGGATGTTCCCTGTCTAGAACACATAACCCAAAATTACATACCAGATAATAATTTTCTGATGTATTGTAATGTGTTTTAACAGAATCTGCGTTAAAAATTCGGTAGAACACATCCACCCAAAATAGTGACGAAAATAGTTTTTCTGGTGTATTTCATGTTGTTTCAATTGAATCTAACCTTCGTTTTTGACGCAAATGCATCATTATGGAGATAACCCCCTCCCGGGATTTGAAGAAGAGGGAAATTGTGGGCTACAAAAGCAGAGCATTTTTTAACCAGTGAGTGGGTGACATGAATGTCACCCAGTGAAGAAAATTTGTCGCCCAGTAAATGAAATTTTAGGGTACTGGACGACAAGGAATTTTCAAAATTTGTAAAAATAGAATTGTCTTGGGAGTTGTCTTAGAAGCCATATAAATACATAATACATGCACATATGCCACAATTAGAACTGTTTATCCTAAATGTAAATATGAAATTTACATTGAATATTTATATATAGATAATGCTAGTGTTATTTCAGACCACACGGGGATGGTGGCCTGATTGGGGAAACATCCGATGCTATATATTAATCCAGGGGGTGTGCTGAGACCAGTTCGGTCCGGTTCGCCCGAACCGGTTGTTAAATTTTGATTGGATCACCGAACCGTTTGTTTGGTTTTAACAAATATTTAAGAGTCAGTAGAAATTTATTTATATCTAATTTTTTTCATTTCTTCAGGATTTTATAGAAAAATATAGTATATCACAAGCAGTGGTCGTTTCAATATTTATTTATTTTTTGATGAAAAATTAGTTTATTTCTGCCAAAATGTTACAAAATGCTGTTTGGAAAAGCTAAAATGCGTTGGACCCCGCTGGGGGAGCTACCGCTCATCCCAGACCCCCGAGCTTAATGACTCGCGCCATTGGCGCTCGCCGATTTACACCCCTATCTGTATCAGAACCGGTTGTTAAGAAATTGGCAGCACACCCCTGCCTTAATCCCCCCCCCCACTTCCCGATCTGCCTTTGTCGCCCAGTGGGAAAAGCTTAAAAAATGCTTTGCTAAAAAGGCCAGAATCAATTGAAACAGCATGAAATACACCATAAAAACCTATTTTCGTCAGTAATATAATAATATTCATGGCAAAAGCAACCTAATCTGGTACTACTTACCTTTCCGAGTCCCGACAATGACCCAACCTTACTATGGAAAACTGATGAGTGGGTAGTTGGGAGGTAACGAAAATGGTTCACTGAGTAGGTAGGTAGTTAATCTAACAATCATTAAATTCCTTTTATGTCAATAACTGGGTGGATGAAACCAATTGGTTGCTCACCAGAGTTATTCTCCACACTAGTATTTATATACTGTGTGGGAGGAGCGTGCTCGGTAATAAGGATACATTACCGCTCAACCAACCGAGGAATAAACCAAGACAACGCTGGTACAAGAAGCCCCGCGAAGAGGAGAACAAAAGGAGAACAAAAAGGGAACGAAAACGAAGAACGGGGCGAGAGGACGTACCAGCAAAGTGCGCTCTCGAAAACATAACCGGAGAAGGGAGACACTCCGATAACAAAAAGTAAGTGACTAATTGAGTTTTTACACCAAAGTTAATCTCATTAAATTAAGCTGGGTCAGACAAGTTAGGCCTACATTGTGGCCTAAGACCCAGCATCAACTCATAGCTTAACAAAGGTGAAGGTAGATTGCCCTAACCTAATTCTTGTGAGGAATCCTACTGTGGACCTCAATTTATCTGCCCGCTCTGGACCATTTCCGGAATCTCTAGGCTGACCCCTCTAGGCTAGACTTGATCTACTCTATAGTATAGACTGGAGATATAAGGGGTGGGTTAATTGTGGACCAATTCATACAGAGCATTTTTCGCATTGGTGGTCCGTGTGTGGGGAATTTACAAACCTTAAGCTTACTTAACAAAAATTGCAGAATTAGGCTAGTCTAGCCTAAGCCTAACCTGAGCAAGCCTAATTAGGTCTACAACCTAGGGCCTAACTAGGAAACATTTACATTAAAGGAGTCTCATTCTCTTATAAGCTTAGACCTGAGTGACACACAAGTACTTGGGGGGATTAAACCAAATTTGAACTTGACTGTTTTGTCTGTGCTCTCTCTTCTCTGGTAATTTCTTCTTGTCCTATATTTTATTACGATCCCCAGTTAAACAATTTTGACTTAGACATGGACAGTGCGGAATTGAAAAAGTTAAAAAAGAAAAGGGGGGCAAAGTTGGGAGCTGTTACAAAGGCTGTGAACACTTTTAACAATATTACACAACCAGGTAAGAAAAATATAGAGAGTGTAATTATTAAATTAGAAATTAAAAAGGAGGAAATAATAGCCATTAATGAGAGTATTTCAGAGTTAGTTGAATCCGAAATGGCTGAAGAACAATTGATAGACCTTTACGCTGATGATGATGATCAGGTAAGCTCAATTGAACAGCAAATAAGGGAACTACGGTCTCGGTTGACTGACTTAACACCAAAAAAACCTAATTCTGATTTTAATCAAAGTAGGGCTAACCTTCAACAAATTTAAGTGGCATGCAAAATCCTGAGTCACAAGAATTGAGGGCTCAGTTACCCATTTTGCAAATACCAACATTTGAAGGGGACACGGTACAATTCCCATCTTTCATTGACAAATTTGAGAATTTAATAGGTAATAAACCTTATATTTCAACTGTTGAAAAGTTTAGTTACTTAACTAGTTCCCTTAAAGGCCCAGCCCATAACCTGATAGCCTATTTACCAGCCGTAGGGGATTCATATGAAGTAGCTATTGATCTTTTAAAACGTAATTACGTTAATAAAGATGTGATTATATATGAATTATCTCAACAAATTTTTGAATTTGCACCCATAAAAGATAACCATAGTGATATGGAAAATTTTTATACAAAATTAGAAGCTATTATAGGACAACTGGTTAGCAATGAGATAGATATTAAAACTTCATCTTGGCTTATACAAAGCATAGTACTTAGGTGCCTTCCTTCGAGGGTTAAAGATAATTTAATTCTAAAGACGGGAGAAAATTATCCTAATTTAACACAAATAAGACAACACTTCCCCAATATCCTAACTAATTACAACTTGAGAGATTTTCCAACACATAAGACCCAGACTATGGATAAACCAAAGACTGTTCCCAGAGACCAACTAGCTACAGCCAAACAGACAAAACTTGATACTGTAGAATCAAATGTGACCAACTACAAACACGAACACCTACATTACAGAACTTTAATGTAACTGCTGCCTCAACTTACACACCATATTGCAAATTTTGTGCAAGTAATGAACACAGTAGTACTGGGTGTGACAAATATTCAGATTTTAACCAAAGGGCTAAAAGATGTGAACAGTTGAACCTGTGTAAAAAGTGTACTGGCCAGGGACATTATAAGAAAGACTGTAAATCTAGGTTAAGATTCAAGTGTAAGTTTTGTAAAAGTTTACGACATGTCTCATCAATGTGTGATTCACCAAAGTGTCCAAACAATAGTACTCAAACTCAAAAGATACCTCCCCCAAACAAAGGTAATCAAGAAAATGCCACTTTCATGGGACATTCTGCTTGTTCAAACAATGTAACAAGAAACACTGAGATTCTTTTACCAACTATTACTTTGGACTTAGTGAATAGTGAGGGTAGTACCACTCCAGTGAGATGTCTTATAGACTGTTGTTCTCAACAAACATTTGTTTCAAAAAATTTAGTTAATAAATTGGGTTTGACACCAAACCCGAATGAACAAAACTTCAATATTGCGTCCTTTGTTAAGGATAACTCGGACAAAAATAGCTATAAGACAATTGACCTGGAACTACATTTAGAAAGTAAATTCAAGAAAATTGAAGCAGTTATTATTTCTAAAGTAGGACAAAACAAACTGGTTATACCCAAACTAGAACAAACCATAAATCATTTGAAAAAACACTACAAAATAGCTGATAGACATATCACTAACAACACAATAGCTAACATTGAAATGCTAATAGGGGCAGATTATATTAATCTTATTCATAAGGGCATAGTAGAGATAGGTAATGGTATAGCTATTCAGACTCCATCAGGGATAGCCCCTTTGGGTGACCTATCATACTACAACCTAGACCTAAACCAAACAGTGCATGACCAACAATACTATGTGCCTCAACTCAGTCCTACATAACACCTGTAAGAATAGCAACACTTTGAATAATATTATCTCAACTGAGAACATTAATTCATCATTATCAAATGAAACTTTGGATGAGGCAATTCAAACTTTATGGTTACTAGAATCTGTGGGTATACATGACACACATCAAACTTCAGAAGATCAGTTAATGGTAGAAAGATTTGAAGACACCATTCAGTGTAAAGACAATAGTTATTTTATTGAGTTACCTTGGAAAATAAATTGTCCAACTTTAAGAGATAATCTCAAAGTAGCTAAAGGACATTTATATAAAGTAATGAAAAAACTCAAACAAGAAATAATGTAAAAATATATAATAATGTCTTCAAAGAACAGCTACAGAAAGGCTTCATTGAAGAAGTAACAGATAACCCTTTTAAAAAAGATGGTTGTCATTATTTAACCCACAGGGGGGTTTATCGACAAGATGCCCCAACAACAAAACTTAGAGTAGTATATAATTGTAGCCTCAAAGACAGTGATAAACACAGCTTGAATGATTGCTTGATTGAGGGTCCTAATCTCATTTCTGACCTTGTGAAGATCTTACTGAGGTTCAGGTTAGACAAATATGCTGTACAAAGTGACATTTCGAAGGCATTTTTGAGAATAAATCTTAAAAATGAATATGATAAGAACCAACTTAGGTTCTTATGGTTCAAGGATCCATTTGATTTGAATAAAGGGTTCATAACCTATAGATTTAATGTTGTGTTGTTTGGAGCCAATTGCTCACCTAGCCTATTAGCATTGACAATTAAACATCATTTAAACCAGTTTAATAACTCTCTAACATTGAACTTCCTTAAGGAACATTTTTACGTAGACAATCTAATAGGCTCAACGACAACAAAATCTGAATTATCTGAAGTCTATGAACACTCTCAAAACATTATGCAACAAGGTAACTTTGAACTTAGAGAGTGGATTTCAAATAATGAGGATTTAAACAAAAAATTTTAAAAGATAATAATGGTCTTACTGAGCCATCAGACAGAGTTAAAACTTTAGGTATGAACTGGTATTTGGATGCAACTTCTAACAGTCATGATTCAATCTGTACTAAAGGTTTTAAACTTGATGAGGAAGCAAATACTAAAAGACAAATATTATCAGAGGCTTCCAAAATTTTTGATCCTATGGGTCTATTCCTGCCTTCAACAATAAAATCAAAGATTCTCCTCCAAGAAATTTGGAGGACAAATGTTGGGTGGGATGATCCAATAACAAATGAAAATCAAAAATCTTGGAAGAAGTTAGCTACTGATTTAACAAAAGTGCAGAACATTAAATTCAAAGGTCCTGTGGGTTTAGGGATAAGCCCCAGAGACTTCATGTGTTTGCTGATGCAAGCACACAAGCTTATGGGTGCTGTGCGTATCTTGTAAGCCCTACAGAAAGTCATCTAATTTATGCAAAAGGGAAAGTAGCACCTCTCAAACCTATTCGAACCATACCTCAATTGGAACTATTGGCTGCTACATTAGCCATTAAAACCATTTCATTGCTTAAGGATGCTTACTATGACGTGTACATAAGTCATATCCACGTCTGGCTTGACAGTCAGATTTGTCTTGCCTGGATACGGAATGATAGCATTAATAGTAAGAATATCTTTGTAAGAAATAGGCTAAAAGAAATAGCTGACGCTAATGAAAGCCTACAAGTAAACTTTCACTATGTTCCAACTAAACAGAATCCAGCAGACTTTCTGACCAGAGGTTTATCCTACAAGTTGTTGAAGTCAAACAAAACTTGGTTTATGGGACGAAAGTGGCTCTGTGATACAGACCAATGGCCTGTGGAACAAGTTAACTTGACATTAAATTTAATCTTTTCAAATGAAAAGGTTGAACCAATCACTAATTTTGAATGGTATTCTGATTTCAACAAACTTGTCAGGGTGACAGCCTACTGTTTGAGGTTTGCTCACAACTGTTTAGCTACAATTAACAAACAGCTAAATAAAAACAATCATAATTATACAGAAGTTGCAACCCAATATTGGATAGGCCAGGCACAACAAAAAGAGTACAATAAAGAGTTAGAATTCTTAACAAATGGGAAACAAACAAAAGAACCTGTACCATCAGTAGTTGTGGATCTAAACTTGTTCAGAGATGAGGAAGGCCTTCTAAGGTGTAAAGGGAGATTAGACAAATCAAAACTGTCATACAAAAGCAAAAATCCAATCCTTTTACCTAGATTTAGCTATTTGACAACATTAATCATCAGAAAAATACACAATGATGTACGTATATCATATGGGGGTACCACAGACACTAACTACATTAAGAAAAACTTATTGGATACCCAAGGGAAGGATCACTGTTAAAACAGTCCTGAGTGAGTGTGTCACATGTAGGCGTATTCATGCTAGGCCCTATAGGAAACCAAATCCTCCTGCTTTGCCAGAGGAGAGAGTTACTCTCAACAGACCCTTTGAGACTGTAGGCATTGACTATACAGGAGCATTGACTGTAGGGGTGGGTGACACGGAACAAAAAATGTACATTGTACTGTTTACATGTGCAGCCTCACGAGCTGTTTATTTGGATGTTGTGGAGGACCTAACAGCAGAATCTTTTGTTGCTGTCTTTAAGAGATTCTGTGCACGACATTCAGTACCCAAGACAGTTTGGACTGACAATGCTACATATTTCAAAGCTGGTGAACAAGTCATCCACGACTTGTTAAGCAATGAAATCACACAATTATATATACAAAATCAAAACATAAAGTGGAAGTATATTCCAGTTGCCTCTCCTTGGTATGGTTCTATCTGGGAGAGGAATATACAAACAGTAAAGAATTGCTTGAAGAAAGCAATTGGCAAAAACAGATACACTTATTTGGGTTACTCACTCTCCTGGCTGAGATTGAGAACATCATTAACAATAGGTCACTCACTTATGTGAGTGACAACATTAATGACCCAGAACCATTAACTCCAAATCATTTGATTCGGGGAGAACAAGTTAGTCTCCTGCCGGACTACAATATAGACTCTTCATAAGACCCAAACTGGACTCAACGACATGATGAGCTCCAGACTAAGTTACAACATTTAACTAGAGTTAAAGCTCATTTCATTAAACAGTGGAAAAATGAGTACTTGATGGGTCTAAGGGAGAGACATAAACAAATGACTAAGAAGGATTGGTCTGACACAATTAAGGTAGGGGACCTTGTTCTCATACATGACAGTACTCCAAGACAAAACTGGCCTCTGGCTAGAGTTTCAGAACTCAGACCAGGGGCAGATGGGGTAACAAGAGTGGTCAAATTAAGGACTTCAACGGGTGACACAACAAGAGACATTTCTCTTTTGTACCCTTTAGAGTCTGGACCCAAAACAGTGGACTTTGGAGAACCTTCTCCACTGACAGTAACAACTGGAGACACTGAACTTCCAGTAACTATTCCTTTGACAGTAGGAGTGGTAACGCATCCTACTACAACATTGACAGACACAAGACCTCAGCGACAAATAGCATTAAAGGCGCGACTATTTTTACAACAAAAAATAGATGCTGGGGAATTGTAATTTTATCTTCTAACTTTCATTTTTTCTTTTCTTATGGTAAAGACCATAGACAGTTTCATCCTATGGATGTATATTTTATCTTCTAATTAAATGCTACACCTTCTCCATGAGAAGGTGAGGATAGGCACTGTTAATCAGATTAACAGGCATTTACAGTTAAATAGTTAGCTAGTCTACACTCAGACAAAAATTGGTGACAATGACACCAAAATTTTTATCTCCCGGGGCCCCCAGTATATGGAAAACTGATGAGTGGGTAGTTGGGAGGTAACGAAAATGGTTCACTGAGTAGGTAGGTAGTTAATCTAACAATCATTAAATTCCTTTTATGTCAATAACTGGGTGGATGAAACCAATTGGTTGCTCACCAGAGTTATTCTCCACACTAGTATTTATATACTGTGTGGGAGGAGCGTGCTCGGTAATAAGGATACATTACCGCTCAACCAACCGAGGAATAAACCAAGACAACGCTGGTACAAGAAGCCCCGCGAAGAGGAGAACAAAAGGAGAACAAAAAGGGAACGAAAACGAAGAACGGGGCGAGAGACGTACCAGCAAAGTGCGCTCTCGAAAACATAACCGGAGAAGGGAGACACTCCGATAACAAAAAGTAAGTGACTAATTGAGTTTTTACACCAAAGTTAATCTCATTAAATTAAGCTGGGTCAGACAAGTTAGGCCTACATTGTGGCCTAAGACCCAGCATCAACTCATAGCTTAACAAAGGTGAAGGTAGATTGCCCTAACCTAATTCTTGTGAGGAATCCTACTGTGGACCTCAATTTATCTGCCCGCTCTGGACCATTTCCGGAATCTCTAGGCTGACCCCTCTAGGCTAGACTTGATCTACTCTATAGTATAGACTGGAGATATAAGGGGTGGGTTAATTGTGGACCAATTCATACAGAGCATTTTTCGCATTACCTTTCCGGGTATAATAGCTTATGGCGTTGGATACCACAAAAGTTAATTGAATGCCCGGTTAAGTCAACTGTATGCCCTTGACAATTGGTTAGGGTAATATGATAATTAAAACCCACTCTAATAGACAGTTTATTTCTACAACAGTTTCGATGCCCACTGGCATCTTCTTTGGGTGGATACTGTTGTGGAAATAAACTGTCTATTAGAGTGGGTTTTAATTATCATATTTTGACCTTCACGTAGAAGAAAGTTAATTTTTTGCATTGGTTAGGGTAAGTTGTGATATTTTCGTTAAAACTAACGAAAATAACACAACTTAACCTAACCAATTGTCAAGGACATACAGTTGACCTAACCAGGCATTCAATTAACCTAACCGGGCATGGGTACCCCATAATGAATTTGGGAACCGGAAAGGTAAGTAGTACCCCTAACCTAATCTAGGCCTAGATGTCGTCCCACTCGGACTGGGAGCTCCCACCAGAGACAGCCATTCTAAAGCGACTGTTAATTAGCTGATTCGCTAATGATAATAACATGACTACATACGTCACGCGACGAGATGACTTGACTAGTGAATAATGGCGCCAAAATTTAATAATTTCGAAAATAAATATCTCAATATAAATAGGAATTTCTGCCAAAATTAGTAGAGAATAACGTATTCTTGCTTTTTTTTCGCTCTATCTCGCTGTATAATATCAATATAGAATTTGGTGGATGTGTTCTACCGAATCTTAACCGAAGCGGCTATCCGTTTTTTGTGCAATTGAGCAGGTTTTGAGATAATTTTTTTCGAAGCAATGTATATCTCGAAAGTTGCTAAATTTCACAAAAAAACCGGATATCAGATTCTGTTAAAACGCCTCAAAATATATTAAATGGTAAAAATTGGTTATTACTCCCAGTCAGGTTTTTTGACGAAAACAAATTTTTCTGGTCAATTTTGATTTGTTTTGCACAAATGTGATATCCGTTTCCTATGCAAATGCGTAGTTTTTGAGATATCTTCACCTATCTTTAGGCGAAGATATCTCGAAAACTACAAATTTTCACGGGAAATGGATATCACATTTGTGCAAAACAACTCAAAATTGACTAGAAAAATTTGTTCGTCATTTTCGTTTAAACTAACGAAAATATCACAACTTAACCTAACCAATCATCAAGGGCGTACAGTTGACCTAACCGGGCATTCACTTAACCTAACCGGGCACTCAATTTCTCTCACTGGGCCATTCAATTAACCTAACCAGGCATTCAATTAACCTAACAGGTAATATTGGTTATTTCACCAAAATATCCTCTGATCTTTTCGTATTAGGCACTCACTGTCACATTTCGGGCAAGTTAAGGATGAGAGAATAACGCCGTGATCGATAAAAACATCCAATGCTTAGTCTTCATCTCGGCCTACATGGCGAATCAAGTCCTCAAAGTCAAAATCACACGAACGGCACGTCATAATTCTATCGCAAACACCACCAACCTGATTCCAATTAGAATAAAAAACCTAGCCAGAACTTGAAACAGTAGCCAGAAATAAGAAAAAAGTGACAAATTGACCAAAATAGTGTATACATACATATCATAAACGCCAAAAAATAGCCAAATCAGGAAAAATACTTTATGAAAAAAGTACATTATAGCCAAAATAGGAAATAATAATTGAGGGGTCCCGCGTCTTAAGGTACTTAAGCGCCAAAATTTAAATTCGCCAGAAATCGCCTCCAAGCCTCCAAAGTTCAGCAATAGTAGAAGTAGCAGTAGAGTAGTGGTAGCTTCATAAGGTTTTCAATCATACTTCTAGTGTTGTAAGGTCAATAACTCAAACCACGCGATAGAAGAAGGGTGAAAATAGTGATATCCATCAAAAACACGTTTTCGCCTGTAGTGGCGCTTAGGTACCTTAAGACGCGCGACCCCTCATATACAGTATTTTATTAAAAAATGTACATTTGAACAAATTTGCACAAGATATATATATTTTTAGTTAGTTTTTAATGGCAATTCAATATATAGTACTTGTTCAACTGCTTGTGACTGGGAGTAAATTCCAATATTAACCCATATTTTCTGGTACTTCATTTTTTTTTTTGTAAGGTAACATAAGTAACCTACAAAATTAAAAAAAATTTACACGCTTACTCTTACGATCGGTATATTGCCTATTACAATAGGAAATATTTCGGTCTTTTCTATAATTACACTCTTTTCCATAGTTCGGGTTTAAACGAGTTTTTAATATCACACCGTGATTTGCAAAAAATACCTAAAGCTTTATTTTTGTTCTTCAAAGTCTACTTCACAACCGGCACAGTTCATGGTCACAGAAACAAAGAAACAATTATTTGCTGCTGATACTTTCAGCTGCCAATTTTGATTAGATAACATCCTAAATATTAATTTTTTTATCTTATTAATATTCAATTGCGCAGCATATGAAACATATTTTCTTTCATTATTTTTACAAGGATTCTGAATATATTGTTGTTTTTCTAGGGTTTAAGTGATGTGTTCTGCGGAATATTAACCATCTTGTCTAAGGTGAGAGGACCAAGCTTGAATGCAGTATTCTAAATGAGTCCTAATATAAGAATTATGTAATTTACAGATGACTTCCTTACTCTTGTAACTAACATTCCGGGTCTTTTCGGTTTTAGGTCCGACATTGGATTTTTTCCATGTTTTTGATATAGACGTAGATTTTTACGCTGATTCCATTTCTGCAATCCGTTTCTTGGAGAAATAAACACGAAAAACGTTATGGCCCAAAACTTGTATTCAAATATCCATCTATACTTAACCTAACCTAACCTAACCTACCCTACCCTACCCAAACCTAACCTAAACTACTTCTGTTTGTATATCGAACAGCTCGAAGGGTACAGCTTCAGTCACAAAACAGTGAACCACAGCGAAAACTTTGTGGACCCTTCAACTGGAGCACACACGCAATGGATAGAGTCGACGTGGGACCAACTCAAACGCGGTAACAAGCGCCGGTGTGGTACGCACCGTTCCATGATGGACTCATATCTCTGCGAGTTTCTCTGGCGTCCCTGGACAACTTGGGTGTAGGAATGGAAAGGTATGGTATAATGTTGGTCACTATACTGGAGTCTAAATTGCCTAGCTCAATTTTGCTTGAATTAAGTAGGGGACACTCTACAGAACATGTGTACATCCCCCTTCAGCAGATGTTAAGTCTTTTAGGCACAGAATTGGCAAGACGAGAGGGAATTGAGTTTGCACAGTGGGATGTTAAACAAGAGGACAAAGGCAAGCACAGCACCAAAGTTTCTACAAAAAGGAATAGCCCAGGTACAGTGTCAGCTCTACATGCATCCTCTGAGAATAAATTAAAGGGAATCAAGGAATGCATACTTTGCGAAGGCAACCACAAGTCATATAAATGTGAAGTGGCTGAGGCTTTACCTGTTGAAGAGAGAAAGGACAGGGTAACTAAGTCCACAGCATGTTTTAAATGTTTTTTGAAAGATCACAGAGCAAGGTTTTGTAAGTTTAAAATTTTGTGCAAAAAATGCCATGGCCGGCATCAGTCATTATTGTGTGAAAACACTCCTAGTAGGCCTACCCCAGAAGTAGAGACATCAGTGGCACATGCCACTACTATGAAAGGGAGTAAAAGTAAGGGGGGATTATTGCAAACAGCTGCAGCATTATTAATTGGGAATGATGGAGAAGCTACTGTAAGAGTGTTGTTTGATAGTGGTAGCAAGTTAAAGGAATTAATTTTGGCAATAATAAGTTTGAAGGAACAGAAGATATTAGTCTTTTGATTGGAGCTGACTATTACTGGGACTTCATCACTGGTAATATTGTCCACA
Source organism: Bathynomus jamesi (assembly GCA_023014485.1). NCBI lineage: Eukaryota > Metazoa > Arthropoda > Malacostraca > Isopoda > Cirolanidae > Bathynomus > Bathynomus jamesi. Next base: position 116,166 of record JAJOZX010010472.1, read on the forward strand.
CATCTCGAGGTCCGGTAGTTATTGAATGTAAGCTAGGCTGGATGCTACATGGGAGCTATTGCAATGAAATGGAGGTTAAAGCTCTTTTTGTTAAGATTGAGGAGAACAGCCATGGTTTGGAAAGGCATTTGAAAGCCTTTTGGGAACTTGAATCCATTGGCATAAAGGACAAACAGGAGAAGCAGGCGAGTCCAGTGAACAGTGATGTTTTAGAGCAATTTGAAAAAGGGATTGGGTTTAGAGATGGTTGCTATGAAGTTGGCCTCCCTTGAGGGATTCTTGCAAACCCAGTTCAAACCTTCAGCTAGCTAATAGGAGGTTGGAGACTCCATTGTACAGGCTAAGAAAAAATGAGGAGTTGTTAATTGAATACAATGAGGCCATCCTAAGCTATGTAAGGGATGGCTATGCTGAAAGGGTGCAAGGTGAGCTGGTGAGCCAGGAGGCACATTATCTGCCACACCATGCAGTGGTACGGCGAGACAAAACTACCACCAAACTGAGGGTAGTTTTTGATGGCTCAGCCAAGGACAAAGGTGGTGTGTCCTTGAATGACTGTTTGAATGCTGGGCCAAATTTAAGTGCAGATTTATTTTCCTTGTTACTGAGATTCAGGTTTGGTAGAGTAGCATTGACTGCAGATGTGAAGCAAGCCTTTTTGCGGATAAAGTTAAAACCAGAGGACAGAGATGCAGTAAGGTATCTGTGGGTGGATACGAAAGACTTGTTGGAAAATGAACCTAAGGTTCAAGCATATAGAATGAAGTCAGTGTTGTTTGGCCTCAGCTCTAGTCCATTTCTGTTGGCAGCTACTATGCAGTACTATTTTAAGAAATATTCTGAAGTTTATCCTCACACTATTGAACATCAGTGGTGTAGTCGTAATTTCTTCAGTGGGGTAACGCAGTAGGGTAACGCTAAAAGTAAGATAAAACCAGTAGGGTAACGCTAAAAGTAAAATAAAACCAGTGGGGTAACGCCGTTACCTTGCGTTACCCCCGGACTACACCACTGTTGAACACATAAGGAAAAATTTTTATGTTGATGATTTGCTGTGTTCCGTGGATAATACAGAAATGGCTAAACAGATATTCATGGAGGCTAGAGCTATAATGAGGGAGGCTGGCATGGAGCTTAGAAAATGGCAGACCAATCATTCTCAATTACAAGAGTTTATGAGTCAATCCTGTGTAGAGGACCTGATGCAGCAGAAAGTATTGAGGATTCTGGTATTAAGGAGTTGTGGGCAATAGACACAAAGGTGCTAGGCATTGTTTGGCAGCAAGGAGAGGATTTGTTTACCTTCAATGGGAAATCTTTAGTAGAGCTGGCTGAGAATGAGACAAGGTGGATAAAACGTACAGTTCTTAGTTTGGCTTCGAAGGTCTTTGATCCTCTTGGATTCCTGGTTCCATTTGTGATAAAGTAAAAAATTTGGTTTCAGAGCCTCTGGGAAATTGAACTTGCTTGGGACCAAGAGTTATCTGATCATATGGTGGTAAGGTGGAAATATTGGTGCAAAGAATTGGCACATCTTGGAGACATTGAAATCCCAAGATGGTACTTTGGAGAGTTGAACAATAGTCCAGACAATTTGGAGCTGCACATCTTTTGTGATGCAAGTGAGGAAGCCTATGCAACTTGTATTTATATAAGAGGCACATTCAAAGAGGAAGTAAGTTGCAGGTTGGTTGCTGCAAAGAGCAGAGTAGCACCTTTGAAAAGGCTTTCTATTCCAAGGTTGGAATTGATGGGTGCAGTTATTGCTAGTCGGCTTGCAGTTACAGTGCAAAAGTATTTGGCCCTTTATGAAATTCCAAGCTATTATTGGACAGACTCCACTATAGTTTGGCACTGGTCAAGAAGCCACGCAAGGAAATGGAAACCATTTGTTGCCAATAGGGTGGAGGAAATTCAAGCACACACAGATCCCAAGCAATGGAAGCATTGTCCAGGCACCCAAAACCCAGCTGATTTACTAACACGAGGAATTTCAGTGAAAGATCTTGCACAGTCAAGTTTGTGGTGGAATGGGCCAGAGTGGTTAAAACTTGGAAGTGAAAACTGGCCTTCTAATCAGCCTATTGTAGGAGAATGCCGGGCTCAAGAAGAATGGGTGAGTGAAATGAGAAAATGCACTGTGAACAGTTGTCAAGTTATGCAGCAGGACCCCATATTGAGGCTTGAGGACATTAGCAGTCTGAAAAGGTTGTTAAGAGTGACAGCATGGGTATATAGATTTACAAACAACATTAAGGGAGAAACAAGAAGGGAAGGAATTCTGAAGAGTAAGGAGATTCAGCAAGCCAGGCAATACTGGGTGGTATAAGTGCAGAAGGAAAAATTTGGTGAAGAGAAGGAATTGCTCACCAGCAGTCCATTACAGGTTCTGCCAACACATTCTGCTCTCAAGGGTTTGGATGTGTTTTTGGATCAGGACTTATTGAGAGTAAGAGGTAGACTACAGTTGTTTGGGCTTCCAGAGGAGAAAAGACACCCAATTTTGCTACCTTCTGGGGGGCACTTTGTGGAACTTTTGATCCTGGATACGTATCATAAGTTGTTACATGCTGGAGTTAGAGAAGTGATAATAGAGATCAGACAACAGTTTTGGATTCCCAAAATTAGACAAATAGTAAAAAAGAGAACGGTGTGACTATACTGCCCCATTTGATGTAGTGGGAGTAGACTTCGCAGGTCCAGTCTATGTGTATGAGCAAGGGGAGTCTAACAAAGGTGATATATGTCTTTTCACATGTGCTATCACCAGAGCAATCCATTTGGAGTTGGTAAGCAACTTAAGTAGTGATGTATTTCTTCTGGCCTTTGAAAGGTTTGTGAACAGAAGGGGTTTCCCAAATAAAATCATATCGGATAATGCAAAAACCTTCAAAAGGGCTGCAAAGGAACTCCAAGAAGTTTGGTCCTTGCTAAAAGAGGAGGGATTCCAATCCTACTTTTCACACCATGGGGTACAGTGGGAGTTTATTGTTGAGAGAGCGCCATGGTGCGGAGGATTTTGAGAAAGGTTAGTGAGGAGTGTAAAGTGTCCATTAAAGAAACTTTTAGCTAATGCTCATTTGAGCAAAGAAGAATTCTGCAATGTTTTATGTGAAGTAGAAGCAATGGTGAACAGTAGGCCTATCACTTTTGTTTATAACAGTATGCATGATGCAGAGCCATTGACACCAAATCATTTTCTTTGTGGTAAACGATTAACATCAAGCCCCAGTTTGCCAGAAGACTTACAGCCTATCCAGAGCACTCAAGAAGAGTTAACAAGAAGGTTCAAGTACCTTGAAGAGCTACAAGATCAGTTATAGAAGAGGTGGCAGATAGAATACTTGCCAGAACTCAATTATTACCCATCAGGCAATGTAAAGGGCTCCAATGCAAATTGTATCAAGGTGAGAGAAGTGGTAATGATTGGGGATGAAAGACCAAGGCAATGCTGGAAGCTTGGCAAATTGAAGAGTTGTTTGTTGGCAAAGACAATTTAGTTAGGTCTGCACTGGTAAAGACTTCAGGAGGGAAATTAAAGAACCTATACAAAAACTCCATGCTTTAGAAATCAGCAAAAACACGGATAGTCAAGATGAAACATTTGAGTTACAGTCTCATGGAGAAGGCTTGGCTAAATTTGCAGAAGGTAATGACAACAATGCCTCTTCGGTGGGGAGTGTTAAAAAATCTAGAAGAGGAAGAGCCATTGTTGTCCCAAGGTGATATGATGACTAAGCTGATTGATGCAGCATTGCTTGTATATATTAAGTTAAGGTGTATATATTTCCATCTCATAATTGTAAGGTTAGTGAAAAATTAACTTAATTTGGAGCTAGCATTTTTGGGCTCTTGTGGCATCATTGTTTGGGCACTCTTGTGGCATCATTTTTTTGGGGCACTGCGCGTCCTGTCTACTCATTTGTTGAATGCGGCACTTACAGGGCGTGGTCTTATAGAGAGCTCTCTTGCAATTCAGTTTGGTTGTTTAGATACAAGATTGTTGCATCGTGCAATGGTGCAGTTGTTGTGTTGTTGCAAGGTTTAGAAAGAAGACCATAAATAGTGCCCCTTTTGTTTTTTATCTTAATTTTATGCAACTGAGGCCTAAGGTAGGCTCACATCGAGTCAGCAACCCTGAGGTAGGACCTAATAGGACCTCCAAGTCCGTAAGTTTTTAGTCTAGCTTAACTTGGGCTGTAGGTTAAACTGGCCCTTCAGAGCTTGGCCGTTCACGGCTCAGCTGGGATTCTGAACCCAATAAAATAAAAATAACAAGAATAAAAAGTATAGGAAAGACTGGAAAGTGTACCCTAAGCAGAATTTAGGAAAACAGCAGTGACAAGATCACAAGTACTGGCACTCATACAAATTCAAAACGTTTGGAGCCAAGAGTCCTCTGTAGTCCCCTTTTAAACTCACTTAAGGTAGGTGACATCACCACATTCTCAGGCAAAGAAGTCCACAGCTCCACACACCTAATACCAAAGAAACGCCTCCTGCACCCTCCTGCACTCAATGGAAGAAAATCTATGCGCGAGTTTTAAGCCATGGCCCCGAGTACCCACTTGCGGAACATGAACAAGGAGGGTGTGAAAAATGCTCTGAATGAATTGGTCCCCAATTAACCCACCCCTAATATCTCCAGTCTAACTATAGAGTAGATTAAACCTAGCCTTGTAGGGGTCAGCCTAGAGATTCCGGAAATGGTCCAGAGCGGGCAGAGTAAATTGAGGTCCACAGTAGGATTCCTCACCAAATTAGGTTAGGGTAATTTACCTTCACCTTTGTTAAGCTATGAGTTGATGCTAGGTCTTACCAATGTAGGCCTAATTTGTCTGACCCAGCTTAATTTATGTCCCTTAATTAACTGGGCTAAAATACACAACTGATCACTTACCGAGTGTTATTATACAGCCCCTCTTCTCTTTTCTAAATTGTTGAGAGCGTACTTGCTGGTGGGGATCTTTTTCAGTTGTTTTTCCTCTTCCTTCTCCCCGTTCCGTCTTGTTCTCTCGTTGGCTCTTTTTGTTCTCCTCTCCTTTTTCGCGGGGCTTTTTCCACCAGCGTCCTCTTGGTTTTTTTCAGTTGGTTGATCGGTAATGTATGTGTATTAGTGATGGGACGATGCATCGCAATCGCAATCGCGATACAATCGCACATTTTTTACAATCGCAATCGCAATTGCAATCGCATTTAATGAGTGCGATTGTTGCGATTGTGAACAAAAGATTTAAATCTCTACAAAAGTTGCTATGAAAGCTGCTCTTTCATGCGTACTTAAAGGAAAGTTTAGCTAACAACAATACGGAATAATAAATAAGTCAAAAACAGAAATGAAAACGGGTTGCGAATTAGTTGAAAACAGAATAAAAAATTGGTTTAATAATAACAATAAGTACACCTCTTTATTTGCTCTATGTAAAATTGGAATGTTAAAAAATCAAGCTAACCCTATGGTAGGTAACGCGTTTAGGTATATTTAAAGCATAAATGAGCGTTATGTGAGGCTAAAGCTAAAACATCGCAATCGCAATCGCGCGATTTTCAAATTCTGACAATCGCAATCGCAATCGCAACAGCGATTGTATGAAATATGACAATCGTCCCATCACTAATGTGTATTACCGAGCACGCTCTATCACACAGTATATAAATACTAATGTGGAGAATAACTCTGGTGAGCAACCAATTGGTTTCATCCACCCAGTTATTGACATAAAAGGAACTTGATAATTGTTAGATTAACTACCTACCTACTCATTGGACCATTTTCGTTACCTCCTGAGGTGACGTGTATGTATATATATATGTATATAGTCTAAAAGTCACTAAAGGGTAATTATCACTAAATCTAAGCTGAATGGCAAGAGCAAGTCATAAACGAACGAACGGGCAGTTCGTATTGCTTTGGTCTGGCCTAGACATGTTTTTTCCTATCTGACCTAATCTTTGGTGCTGAGTAAAATTAGGTGATGAATCTAAGGTGACAAATCGGGTAGGAAGTTGTTCGTACTTAAGTATAGTTAGGGGTAATGTCTATAGCTTCTAAATTGGTAATGTAAGAGAGAGTTAGGTAGGCTGTTGTGGGACACAGGAATAAAACGGTAGGCTTCAAGGAATACCTAATTCAACGCACCGGTAAGTGCTTTTGATTGTTTGCTAGAACCTAAGTAACCTAACTGGGGTGTCTACCCCACGCTATCACATTTGGCGACGAGGATGGGATTTGGCTCATTTGGTTAAATTTTGTTCATTGGGTTAAATTTGGCTCATTGGGTTAATTTGGCTTATTGAGTTCAAGTGGTTGTTTGGAAAATTGGATGTAGCCTAGTGGGTCGTCCGATTTGGTTTGTTTGTGTGGGTAAGCTACCGTACTATAGCGTAGGTCCCGCCGCCCTAACTCTAAAAACTAATTCCTACTCAGCCCTAACTCTAAAACTAATTCCTACTCAGCCCTAACTCTAAAACTAATTCCTACTCAGCCCTAACTCTAAAACTAATTACTACTCAGCCCTAACTCTAAAACTAATTACTACTCAGCCCGAACTCTAATAAAATTCACTATTCAGCCCTAACTGGGGAGTAACTAGACCAAATTTAAACCTAACCTAACCTACTTCACGTGATTTGGCCTAATTCGGTTTTGCTCTAGCATGTCGGTGATTGGCCATATAAGCCCCTACGAAGACAATGGGGAGGACTTCGAAGCTTATGCCTAGGGTGAGGTTGTTTTTCGAGGCAAATTCCATTCCGGATGCTAAGAAAGTACCTACCTTTTTAACTATAATAGGCCCTAAAACGTTTGGTTTAGTTATGGACCTAGTTTCTCCTAAAGCACCGGAAACTTGCACCTATAATGAATTGGTACAGGCCCTAACCGATCACTACAAACCCTGAGTAGTTCTCATCTATGAACGTTTCAAATTTTATTCAAGGCATCAGACGGGAAATGAAAGCATTGCAGAGTTTGTTGCAGGAATAAAAAGCCATAGCCGTACGTGTAAATTTGGGGACAAATTAGATGAAATGCTAAGAGATAGGTTTGTAATGGGTCTCAAAGAGGAGTCTACCCAGAGAGCCCTATTAGCCATACAGGACCTAACTTTTAGTCAGGCTGTAGAAATAGCTACGGCAGAGAAGCAGCTGCTAAAGATGTTAGAGCTTTTGGCAATCATAGTAGTAAAGCCCAACACGTAAATAGCTTTAAATCTTCTAGGCCTGGCAGACCTAACGAGCCTACTAGACAGGCAAATAAAAGGTATGAGGCGAATACGACTAAGCCTACTAATTCTACTAAGCCTTCCAAGCCATGTACAGGGTGTGGAAAACACCATTGGAAGAAAGATTGCCCTTTTAAAGAAGCAGTTTGCCGAAACTGTAGTAAAATAGGCCACATAGCTAAAGTGTGTTTTTCAAAGAAAACAAAGGGTGAAAATTCTAATTTTAACATTTCTAGTATAAATCCTCAAAAGGGAAATACTTCGAACATTGGAGTGGAGTACCTATTCTATGAGCAGCAAAGTGGGAAAAATACAGGCCCATATATTGTAGAGGTAGGCCTAAATGGAATTACAGTTCCTCTAGAATTGGATACGGGTGCTGCCCGGACGGTTATGTCCAAGGTAGTTTTTGATAAGATTTTCAAAAACACACCTAAACTACATGCATCGAAAACGATTTTGAAGAAGTACGGGGACATACAAATACCTATTTGTGGAGAAGCATACGTCACAGTTACACTCAACCAGGAAACTTTGTCTCATCCTTTAACCCTTTTAGTGGTGGATGAGCAAGGGCCTACTCTACTAGGCCGTGATTGGATTGATGCTTTGAAAATGCCAATTGACAAAATCTTGCCAAGGGGTCAGGCAGATGTGCATACACTCTCATATCCATCTGATATAGACTCATTGTTAAGGGAGTTTTCTTCTATTTTTGGGCCTGAAGTAGGCAACCTAAAGGGCCATCAGGTCTGCATAGAAGTAGACCCTAATGTAACTCCGAAATTTTGTAAGGCTCGTTCAATTGCGCATGCACTGCGGGAGAAGGTGGATTTAGAAATTGACAGGCTGCTAAAAGATAAAATTATTGAACCAGTCACACACGCTAAGTGGGCTGCCCCAGTAGTTCCTGTACTAAAACCGGACAAGTCCGTGCGGTTATGTGGGGATTACCGTTTAACAGCAAATAGAGCCGTCCTTCTAGATTGCTATCCTATACCCAAGCCTGATGAATTATTTAGCTCTCTTGCTGGGGGTAAATATTTCACAAAACTCGATATGTCCCAAGCCTATGCTCAACTAAGTTTAGATGAAAACTCTAAAGAATTAACTATCATAAATACGCACCGAGGCCTATATAAGTACAATAGGCTATGCTATGGAATAGCATCGGCTCCGGGTATTTTTCAGAGGACAATGGACCAAGTTCTAGGTCACATTCCAGGGGTACTTTGCTTTCTAGATGATGTCCTCATTTCAGGTTCGACTAAAAAGAACACCTAACTAGATTAACCACGGTTCTAAAAAGACTCCGGGATGCCGGACTTAAGCTAAAGAGAGAAAAGTGTTCATGGGTCACTAATGAGGTTTCATATTTAGGGTTCCGCATAGATGCCTCAGGCATTCATCCAACGGTGGATAAACTAGAAGCAATAGAAAAGGCACCACCTCCACAAAACATCACACAGTTACAAGCTTATTTAGGTCTCCTAAACTTTTATAGGAAATTTTTGCCTAATGCATCGACTTTCCTTGAACCCCTAAATAAGCTATTACGATCTGGGGAACAGTGGAGATGGGAGAAAACTCAAAAGGAAGCATTTGAGGCTTCCAAGGACGTACTACTAAAGTCCACTCTCCTAGTGCATTATGATCCTAAACTTCCTCTCGTAGTTTCAGCAGACAGCAGTTCTTATGGAATTGGGGCAGTGTTATCTCACCACATTGATGGTGTAGATAGGCCTATCTGTTTTGCTTCTAGAACACTATCTGAGACGGAAAGACGATATGCACAAGTGGAACGTGAAGCATTAGCCTTAGTATTTGCAGTAAAAAAATTTCATTTCTATCTATGGGGTCATGAATTTAAACTAATTACTGACCATAAGCCTCTTTTAGGTTTATTTTCACCTAATAAAAATATTCCAGTTATGGCCTCAGGTAGGATTCAACGATGGGCACTGATTCTACAAGCCTATAAATTTGACTTAGTACATCGGTCAGGTAAACTTCTAGGTACGGCTGATGCGCTAAGTAGGTTGCCCTTAGAAAATCCAAATGATTGTGTACCTATACCTACAGAATGGGTTCACTTGGTGGAGTTTTTGGAATCCACTCCAGTATCTGCAGTACAAATAGAGCAGTGGACAAAATCAGACCCTATTCTGTCTAGGGTCATCCATTTCTGTTCAGTTGGTTGGCCTACTAAGGTTGAGAGTGAATTACAGCCTTTTATTCAGCGTCAGTCTGGCCTCTCTATTCAAAATGGCTGTCTCTTATGGGGCCACAGAGTGATTATTCCAAATAAAGGCAGGTCGAATTTAGTGAAGGAACTTCACGCTGAACACATGGGCGCAACAAAAATGAAAGAACTGGCGAGAGCTTATTTCTGGTGGCCTGGTTTAGATGGAGAACTCGAATCATTGGTTCGTTCCTGTCAAAGCTGCCTAGAGAACAGAGATCTCCCAAGGAAAAGTCCACTTCATCCTTGGGAATGGCCTACTATACCGTGGCATAGGATCCATGTTGACTATGCAGGTCCTATAAATAATACTTATTTCCTAGTCATTGTGGACGCCTACTCTAAGTGGGTGGAAATTTTTCCAACCACTTCCACGACTTCGGGTGTTACTATTCGCTTACTCCGTTCAGTTTTCGCTCGATGGGGTTTACCCGTAGTCCTGGTTTCCGACAATGGTACTTGTTTTACCAGTGAGGAATTTCGTTCCTTCGTCCACCTAAATGGCATTAGACATGTCCGGTCTAGTGTTTTCCACCCGTCTACTAACGGTCTCGCGGAAAACATGGTCCGTACTTTCAAGTCGGCCTTGCGTCATTCTCGTGGGGAGGAAATGCAAGTGGTGTTGGATAAATTTTTGTTTAAATATCGAATAACACCACACACCACGACGGGGGTGTCTCCCTCTAAACTTCTGATTGGGCGGGGAATTCGTTCAGTTTTTGATTTGTTACGTCCAAACGAAATGTTACAACAACGAGTTTTACGCCATCAGGAAAAACAGAAGTTGTACCACGACACTAAAAGAGGGAGAGTTCTAGAAGCGAAACCTAATGATCCAGTTGTGATTCGCAACTATGGGGCTGGACCAAAATGGGTTCCTGCAACTGTGCAAGAGAGAACGGGCCCTGTTTCCTTCAAGTGCCAACTAGAAGATGGTCGTTCTATTAAACGCCATCAGGACCAGATATGGGAACGGGAAGTGCAGAAGGACCAGAGTCTTCCGGAAGAGAGAACTGATCCTCCGAAAATGGTTCAACTTGCCCGCCTATACAGGTTGCACCTAATCTGACTACATCAACCCCGCTCCGCAGGTCGTCTAGGGTCCCTCATCCCCCTGACAGACTAAACTTGTAGGGGAGGAGTGAGGTGACGTGTATGTATATATATGTATATAGTCTAAAAGTCACTAAAGGGTAAATATCACTAAATCTAAGCTGAATGGCAAGAGCAAGTCATAAACGAACGAACGGGCAGTTCGTATTGCTTTGGTCTGGCCTAGACATGTTTTTTCCTATCTGACCTAATCTTTGGTGCTGAGTAAAATTAGGTGATGAATCTAAGGTGACAAATCGGGTAGGAAGTTGTTCGTACTTAAGTATAGTTAGGGGTAATGTCTATAGCTTCTAAATTGGTAATGTAAGAGAGAGTTAGGTAGGCTGTTGTGGGACACAGGAATAAAACGGTAGGCTTCAAGGAATACCTAATTCAACGCACCGGTAAGTGCTTTTGATTGTTTGCTAGAACCTAAGTAACCTAACTGGGGTGTCTACCCCACGCTATCACACCTCCCAACTACCCACACGTATCAGTTTTCCATAGAGGGCGTCCAAAAGAATCTCATTGCTGACATGAAAAAGCTTCCAACACTTTATCATGTCAGCTCTCAACAGTCTCCCCCTTACTGAGAATACACCCAGTCTACTGAGCCGAGTGGCATAATCAAGGTCTTCCATACCATCTATGCACTTGGTCCACCTACGCTGTACTGCTTCGAGAATTTGCAAGTCACCAGTATACCCCGTGAACCACACACAAGATGAGAACTCCAGAAGAGGCCTCACATGAGTCATATATACGGTCATTATGAACTCGGGAGACCTACATACAGTCGATCTCAACAGATTAGAGGCGAGCCCGCCTGCCTTGTTCACTATGCCCCGCACATGATGGTGGAAGCGCAAGGTGGTATCTACCATGACTCTCAAATCAGCATGTGAGTCAGCAAATCGGATCGGGGTATCACCAAGGTAATACTGAGAATAAGGACCCAACTCGCTCCAATCAAATCCTCCCTGCTGGAATCGAAGAACCACACATTTACTTGAGTTCATAGACAGTCCCCAGGATTGAGCAGTCTGAAACAGGGTATTAATGTCTCTTTGACAAGTCGATACATCCTTCAGCATCCCTGCTAGAGTAAAATGATTGATTTTGAGATATATCTTCAGATCATCTGCAAAAATCTTAAATTGAGAGGATATATTAGAAGGTACACCACAATTTACATAAATAAGAAAGAGTATAGGACATACAACGGATCCCTGCGGGACTCCACTCAAGACATCTCTGAAGCGACTTCTGACTCCAGAAACAGACACACACATTGATCTGTGAATCAAGAAGTTGTGAATCCACTCCAGCAATACTCCCCCAACACCCAACTGTCTGAGCTTATCCATTAGTACAGAATGGCAGATAACATCAAATGCCTTTGAGAAGTCAAACAATATAAGATCCACCACATATTGAGACTCCAACCATGCAGTTACATCGTTATAAGTCAACAAGAGCTGGTCCTCCACTGACCTCCCAGAACGAAATCCATACTGGTGTTCTGAAAGTAAATTGTTAATTTCGAGGTAATCATATTGGTGATTCACTATGATACGCTCCAGAGACTTGCAACAGACCGGTGTCAGGCTGATGGGGCGGTAGTTCAGTGGATCATATCTTGAGCCCTTCTTGAATATTGGAACCACCACTGCCTCAGTCCAGAGTTCCGGCAAGGTCGAGGTATCGAGACTCTTCTTAAAAGTTAGGCACAAAGAATAAGAGAGTTTCAGCACAAAACTTCAACAATTGAGGGTGAAGGCCATCGAGCCCCATGCTTGAATTTCCATCCAGATTAGTCAAAACAGAGTGCACAGTCCGGACTGAAAACTCAATATTGACCAGATTGCCATTGAAAATTTGATGAGGGGCCGGATTTGGAGGATCATTATTATTATAAACACCAGTGAAGGCTTCAGCAAAAGACTCCGCCATGGCCAAAGGGTCACTTGTAATTACACCAGAATCCAATCTCAAAGGACCAACACCTGGTTGTCCAACTTTTTTACTCCTAATATATGAGTGTAGTAGTTTAGGGTCCGTTTTAAATCTAGCTAACAAAGCACCCTCGAATTCTGCTGAGCTGTCAAAAAGAAATTCCTGTAAACAAAATTTATATTGTTAAAGTCTGCCAGAGCTGACACTGCCTCAAGGGACCGTTTACCATATAGGACACGAAGTTCCTTGTAATTTTGCCAGGCCCTACTTCTCCTGCGCACCAGCGCCAATGGTGGTCTACTCAGTCTGGCATGAGATAGTTTTTTCTGAAATATGGGGATAATTGATTAATTAGTGGATACAAAATATCAAGAAATCTGGAGAACATTCCCTGCACGCCAAGGTACCGAAACTCCTAATCCCAATCAATCACTGAAAGATGTGAAATTCTGAGGTAATTTCCCCAGTGCCAAGCATATTTGCAGGGTTGAGAAGTGCCATCTTGGGTTGTAAACTGAAATATATATTCAAACATTACAGGTGAATGGCCACAATGGGGAAATGAGGGAAGCACAGAAACCGAACCTTCACGGTTATCTTCCATGGTCAGAACAAGATCTAAGGTGTTCCCAGCAGGGGCGTACCTAAAGTATTTGGCACCCGGGGCGGATCCTTCCTTTGGCAGCCCCCATAAATAATTTTAAAATTTAAACACACAGAAAAATATATTATGCTTGCAAGTAGATTTTTAAACAGTACAGTACTGTCATAACAAATTGGAAATAAGAAAAATGCAGGACATTAAAAACTCAGTGAACAGGTAATACTGCATTTTATTTTATACAAAAAACACAGGAAATCCAGTCTCAACGCTCAGCCTATTCTTCAAAGGTAAATAGAGAGGATTCACAGTCTCTGCTTTCGAGCCTTAATTTCTGCAAATTGATCAAAGACCTCATCAAAATTCATCTTCTTTGCATATTCATGTTCAATTGAAAGTAAAGCCAGATTTGTCAATATGAAAATAAAAACCCACTCTAATAGACAGAGTGTAATGAGTCTTTACTAATTATTGTTTTCTGTGTAACAAGTCTTTACTAATTATTGTTTTCTGTGTTTCAGATCTATGCTATGTTTATGTTGAATAAAGCCTCAAATTGGCCTTTACTTTATCTCTAGCCCGCTAACAAACGCGGCACCACAATTTATTCAACATTTCAATCAGCCATTCAGTCGGCCTTTCAGATACAGCAAGCAAATATTCATCCAGTAATCTTACTATATCATGGAGAAGGTGATTCGCCCGGATAAATTTATTACTTCTCCGAATTCTCCCCAAGCTGGGAAACTATGGAAATTATGGTCGCGCGGATTCAAATATTTCTTGAGTACTATCGCCGAACACAACCCCAATAAATTGGAGGTTCTATTCATACATATCGGCCCCGATGTCGCTGATATCATTCAAGACTGCTCTACTTATGAGGATGCCATGGCAGCCTTAGAGGCCACCTACGTCAAGAAGCCAAACGAGGTATGCGCTCGCCACCTGTTGTCCACCCGTCACCAAAAGCCCGAGGAAACCCTCGATGAGTACTTGCAAATTCTTCAACAACTAGCCAATGACTGCAACTTCAAATCGGTTTCCGCCGACGAAAACAGGAGTTCATCTGTGAGAGACGCTTTCATCCGAGGAATTAGAGATAGCGCCATCCGTACCCGCTTACTCGAAAATGACACACTCTCACTGGAAAAGGCTATCGTCCAGGCTCGAACATTAGATCAGGCCCAGAAAAACTCAGAATCGTACCTCACTCATTACGGTGCTGTTGCAGCCACTGGCTCTCGCCACGAACCGTCGCCGACTACTGACTCTGCCCGGCCTGCCTGCGTCCAAGGAGACGATCTCCCAAACTCTTCAGCCGCTACGAATTTCGACAACAAAGCCGCTCTGTGCTTCTTCTGCGGGTCTCGACGCCACCCACGAAGCAGGTGTCCAGCAAAGGATTCTATCTGTGCGAAATGTGAAAAGACCGGCCACTGGGCCAAAGTCTGCCGCTCAAGTACTTCCTCGGCACGTCAAAAACAGGATAAAACCACAGCGTCTCATTCAGCCGCAGCATTAGCGACCATTAGTACCACTCTATCGTGTAGCTCCTCCATGCCTACCAACTCAACAGTCGATATCCTCGTCAACGGCCGTTCGTGTCTCGCCTTGTTGGATACTGGCAGCTCGGACAACTTCATTCGTGAGGATCTAGCCAAACACTTAGAGCTGCCCATTCTTCCGCACTCGGGCGTCGTATCAATGGCTTCGCCTAATCTATCCGCAGCCATCTCAGGTCGATGTACAGTGAAGGTTACGATGGGAGACCGCGACTACGAAAAGCTCGAACTATCCGTCTTGTCGGATCTGTGCGCTGACATAATACTCGGTACCCCATTCTTAATCAGACACAAGGAATTGAACATCAATTTCGGAGGTCCGGAGCCAGCACTCCATATATGCGGCCTTACTCGATCAAGAATTTCAGCCCCACCACTATTCGGCAACTTAACTGCCGATTGTCGTCCCATCGCCACGAAGTCCAGACGATTTTGCTCTGAGGACAAAATTTTCATTGGGAAAGAAATCGAAAAGCTACTCAGGGATGAGATAATTGAACCCAGTAACTCACCCTGGCGTGCTCAAGTAGTCATCACATCTACCGAAACAAAAAAAAAACGCATGGTAATCGATTTCTCTCAAACCGTCAACCGATTTACCATGCTAGATGCATATCCTCTTCCGCGAATCGATGATATAGCCAACAAAGTCTCACAACACAAATACTACAGCGTAATTGATCTGTCAAGCGCATACTACCAGGTAGAAATCGATCCGTCTGAACGACCTTTCACAGCATTCGAGGCTGACGGAAATCTATACCAATTCAGAAGGATCCCTATGGGAGTAACTAACGGAGCCGCGGCCTTCCAGCGCGTCATGAACGAATTCATATCCTCGAACAACTTATCATCAACATACGCCTACCTCGACGATCTCACCATCTGCGGAACCACTTGGGAAGAGCACGATGAGAACCTTCGACATTTCTGGGAAGCCGCTAAACGAGTAAATCTGAGTCTAAACAAGGAAAAATGCAAGCTTTCGATGACATCAGTGCACCTGCTCGGATATTCTATCTCTCATGGCGTATTGCGGCCCGATCCCGAACGCCTCCGGCCACTACAAGAACTTCAAACTCCTCGCAACAAGTCGTCTCTACAACGCGTAATCGGACTATTCGCATACTATGCTAAATGGATTCAGAACTATTCCCTCAAGATCAAACCTCTGCTCAACGTTTCATCATTCCCATTAACTCGCGAGGAAGTATCAACGATCCAAACACTCAAAGATGATATCTCGAAAGCTGTCGTCGGTTCAATCGATGAAGAACTGCCGTTCACTGTGGAGACGGACGCTTCCTCTTCAGCAATCGGAGCCACCCTCACCCAGAACGGCCGCCCGGTGGCGTTCTTTTCTCGCGCTCTGAATAACACAGAACGTCGCCATCACATCGTTGAAAAGGAGGCATACGCTGTAATCGAATCCATTCGCAAGTGGA
This sequence comes from Bathynomus jamesi, assembly GCA_023014485.1. NCBI lineage: Eukaryota > Metazoa > Arthropoda > Malacostraca > Isopoda > Cirolanidae > Bathynomus > Bathynomus jamesi. The sequence goes on from JAJOZX010010472.1 coordinate 132,290, forward strand.
AGCACTTCTTAGCTTATCGACACTTTACTGTCGTCACCGACCAGCGGAGCGTATCTTTCATGTTCGATGGAAAAGCTACTGGTCGTATTAAGAACGATAAGATTCTCCGTTGGCGTGTAGAACTAGCCGGCTACTCATTCACAATAAAATACAGACCGGGCCCCGAGAACCGAGCCGCAGACGCATTGTCGCGATCCTTTTGCGCTGCTACTCCAAGAATATCCCTCGCCCAGCTGCATGTTAATCTGATACACCCAGGAGTCCGCCGAATGACTCATTTTGTGAGAGCTAGGAACCTACCATTCTCAGTGGATGACATCAAACGAGTTACGTCGGAATGCCAAACATGCGCTAAATGTAAGCCACAGTACTATAAACCAGAAGTTAGTCACTTAATACGGGCCATGTCCCCGTTTGACCGACTTAACATCGACTTTAAAGGCCCGCTTCCGAGCGCAACTTCGCGACCTTACATCCTAACAGTAATCGACGAGTATTCACGCTTTCCTTTTGCCTTCCCGTGCCGTGATACGAACACGTCAACCGTTATCGCCCGTCTCACCGAGTTATTTTCTACCTTCGGAACTCCCTCTTACATCCACACAGATCGAGGGACATCGTTTATGTCTTCGGAACTAAAACTGTTCCTAACTAAACATGGTATCGCGACTAGTCGCACAACGCCGTATCACCCCCAAGGAAACGGGCAATGCGAACGTTACAATGGAATCATCATGAACACCATCAAACTAGCCATAGAAGATCGCGGGTTGCCGATGTCGCAATGGGAGTCCGTCCTACCAGACGCGCTGCACTCGATTAGATCGCTGCTGTGTACGGCCACGAACGAAACTCCTCACGAGCGTCTATTCACGCACCCGCGGCGTACTTCTACCGGTTCTGCACTACCGACGTGGCTGTCTTCTCCGGGAACTGTACTCCTTCGCCAATTCATTCGCCGATCCAAGAACGACCCCCTCGTCGAGGAAGTTGAGTTAATTGAGGCAAACCCCAACTACGCGTTTATACGGCATCCGAATGGGAGAGAAGATACCGTATCCATCAGGGACCTGGCACCGGCGGGACGTAGCAATACGGATGACACGAATCACTATGAACCCCCCGTACCCAGTCCGCCAATCAATTCCACCCCGCTAACGGACGACTCAGAACCCGCTGAGATCCGCCGACACACGGTCCCAACAGCTCCCGTCGAAGCGACTCCAGTCGAAGTCGAGAGAGGCCCACCTGTGTCAGTAACCTCCGAGACGAGTCCCCCTCTGAGAAGAAGCACTCGAATCAGATACCCAGCTCAACGCCTAAACTTGTAGACTCTTCTTTCTTCCAAAATATCTTGAACTTGTCGTTTTGTTTCTTACCGTGCAATGTATCACGTATTATAAAAGAAGAGAGGAATGTAATGAGTCTTTACTAATTATTGTTTTCTGTGTAACAAGTCTTTACTAATTATTGTTTTCTGTGTTTCAGATCTATGCTATGTTTATGTTGAATAAAGCCTCAAATTGGCCTTTACTTTATCTCTAGCCCGCTAACAAACGCGGCACCACACAGAGTTTATTTCCACAACAGTTTCGATGCCCACTGGCATCCTCCTCGGGTGGATACAGAAAAACGAATGAACCAAAACAAGAGGGAAAAACAGTCCAGGGACCGACCGTTAAGAAATTCGCACCTAGGTTAGATCCCATTCTCCCGACACCGGAAGGGCATTTTCATTAAAGGGTCCCGCTTATAAGTACATTCGCACAAATTAAAACTATCTTTTTGTTCTATACATACAGATTCTAATATTTTGACATAATTACTGCATTTATTATTGCATTTACATTTTTTTTTTTTTACATTTATTATTATTACCTTTACCCTAATTATTAAATTTATAATATTACCTTTATTATTACATCTGTTGCATTTATATTTATTTCCACATTTATTACTTCCATTATTACATTTACTAAAAGCGAGTAAGGAAACAATCCAGAGACCTTTAAGAAATTCACACTTAGGTTAGAATACGTTCCCCCGACTCCATACGGGATTTTTTGACCAAGAATCTCATTAAAGGGTCTAACTTATAAGTACCTTCGCACAAATTAAAATTATCTACTTTTTCTATACATACAGATTCTATTATTTTTCTTTTGACATAATTATTACATTTATAAAGTACCTTACTTGATTCCCAATCTATAGCATGATTATTTTGGCTGGCGTGATAAAAAATGGCATTATTAGTATTACAACTTCTGAAGGCATATTTGTGGCGTTCAAATATTCGTCTACCTTGAAAAGTAAATTGATTAGGAATAACGTTGCAAAAGAGGAACAAGCCTGTGTCTACAGCATTCCCTGTAAAAGTTGTGATTTAGTATACGTGGGAGAAACTGGAAGAAATATTGAAACCTGTATTAAAGAACACAAATATGCCTTCAGAAGTTGTAATACTAATAATGCCATTTTTTATCACGCCAGCCAAAATAATCATGCTATAGATTGGGAATCAAGTAAGGTACTTTATAAATGTAATAATTATGTCAAAAGAAAATAATAGAATCTGTATGTATAGAAAAAGTAGATAATTTTAATTTGTGCGAAGGTATTTATAAGTTAGACCCTTTAATGAGATTCTTGGTCAAAAATCCCTTACGGAGTCGGGGAACGTGTTCTAACCTAAGTGTGAATTTCTTAAAGGTCTCTGGATTGTTTCTTTACTTGCTTTTAGTAAATGTAATAATGCAAGTAATAAATGTGGAAATAAATATAAATGCAACAGATGTAATAATAAAGGTAATATTATAAATTTAATAATTAGGGTAAAGGTAATAATAATAAATGTTAAAAAAAATGTAAATGCAATAATAAATGCAGTAATTATGTCAAAATATTAGAATCTGTATGTATAGAACAAGAAGATAGTTTTAATTTGTGCGAATGTACTTATAAGCGGGACCCTGTAATAAAATGCCCTTCCGGTGTCGGGAGAACGGTATCTAACCTAGGTGCGAATTTCTCAATGGTCTCTGGATTGTTTCCTTCTCGCCTTTTTCATTCGTTTTTCGGTTTATAAGTTCTGTATAATAAACAACAATGTAATAACCAATGTAATAATAAATTTATAATTTCTGTAATAAATAATAATACAATATTAAATGTAATAAATTTAATAATAAATGTAATAATTATGTAAAAAAAATAAAATAATAGAATCTGTATGTTTAGAACAGGAAGATAGTTTTAAATTTGTGCGAATGTACTTATAAGCGGGTCCCTTTAATGAAAATGCCCTTCCGGTGTCGGGAGAATGGGATTTAACCTAGGTGCGAATTTCTTAACAGTCGGTCCCTGGACTGTTTTTCCCTCTTGTTTTGGTTCATTCGTTTTTCTGTATCCATCCGAGGAGGATGTCAGTGGGCATCGAAACTGTTGTGGAAATAAACTCTGTCTATTAGAGTGGGTTTTTATTTTCATATTTTGACCTTCGCGTAGAAAAAAGTGAAGTTTTTTGCAGATTTGTCAATCTTGTCTGACTCATGGTCGAGCGAAAGAAATTTTTTATCAATTTCAATTTGGAAAAAACTTCTTTCACATGAAGCAATAGACACACAGACAGTCAAAAAGAATCTCAAACACAGTGACAAGCTTGGCAAAGATTCACAAAAATTCCATTTCACATTAAACTCCAGAAACTGCAATGCTGTCCATTTCTTTGCCTCTTCAACGCTGATTTTGGCAGCTTCCAAATGTCTCCGAAGTCGTCCAATTTCCACACTGATATCTTTATCAGAGAATTCATAGAAAATCTGAGTCAAATTTGGAATATACTTCCGAAGTTCTTCTTCTGTTGCAACAACCAAAGTGTTTGGCTGAATAACAGCGAAGATTGACAGAATTTGATCCATTGCCTTAGAACGAATCTCCGCTTCTTGATGAAAGCGACCAAGACATTCAAACATAGCCCTTTTTACTTCCTCTGGCAATGTGAGACCAGCATCCTTTGCCATCTCTCCTGGCATCCTTTTTCGGAGCTTTACTCTCCCTCTTCTCTCCATAGAAATGTCCATTTCCTCACACTTTGTAGTTGCATAATGAATGTCCCTCTCCACAATGCATTTATCGGGTATTATAACATCACGACGATACATTTATAAACACTTAAACATCACTATGATATCACATTGTCAAAAATTACTGGACACTGGTATAAGTACCATGATATGTTATAAACACCAGCACTTTATGCTTTATCATAATTATTTAATGAAACATACCTCATGTATGTGGAGTCACAGTGTCAAGTGACCAAGACTTGGAATGTCAGTTGCAGCCAGCTGGCTATGCTCAACAAACTGATGACTAAAACGTTAACAAACGTTCGCCTTTCGATGTAATTTTTATCAAATATTTAATTTTTCGTTTGTAAATTTTGTATTGCCAATAAAAATAAAATTATTTTATAGTGGAAATTAACATTAAGCTGTTGTAATAGTTTGAACATTTTAAAATTTTTTTTCTTACTTTGGTGAATTTTTCGTTTGGTTTGAAAACTTGTACTGGTATTTCAACTCTCCCGATGGCACCCCCTCCTGGCTGTCACCCGGGGCGGACCGCCCCCCCTCGTACCCCCCTTAGTACGCCACTGGTTCCCAACTTCCCAGACACAGTGAATGTTGGATCAACAACCCACTGTGTCAACCCCAATATATCAAAACAATCAATAAAAAGCATATCATTTGCAGTGCTATGGCCTCTATCAAGAGAAGACCAGTTTGCAGAAGGCGAGTTGAAGTCACCCAGAATTATGATTTCCTTGCCAATACAAAAACCCTGCAAGAAATTTACCAGTAATAAATTATCCTCTGGAAGGTTAGAAGGTGGGCGATAAACAATGATTACATAGAGTTGAAAATCAATCAAATGGAATTACATGAACATTTTTGCATGCAGTTTCAATGGAAATAAACTTAATACTATTGTTAGCATAAAAACAAACACCATGTTTCGACAATCCGCTACCAGTATCAGTCCTGACAATCTTGTAACCAAAAACAGATACAAAAGAGTCGGGAACAGAAGATAAAAGATAAAAGCCCATTTCAGTTATCTCTAGTATATGCAAGTTTGCAACCTGTTTGATCAGGTGTCGTGAGGCCAGTTGGAATATTTTTTCAGAATTTTAATCCACAACGTAAGGTCGTATAGGCAAAATGAGTACAGAGGGAAAGAAAATACTTTTTATTTGCTTAGGTATGTATTTCCTTGCAGGTTAGCCTTACGTTGCATTACATTAAGAAATTTCATTTGGAAAACAAGAAACCACTGTGGCTTATCGAGGTTATCCAAGTCATGAGCTATATTTGGTAATTTTATAATAAAATCTTGCCAAACCTCAATCTCGAGTCGGCTAATTAACATAAAACTATTTACTACTACCAAAGTAGCCTACATAACTTAAGCAAAGAATATACACTATTTACAATCTATTTACTATTTAAAATATACAACAAATATACAACCTAGTGGGAATTTACTTCGTTTCAACCAATCACAGTTAGGCTACTTGAACAGCTTTTATGGAGTATGCACTGGACCTATAAGACAAGTAAATTAGCCTTGTCCAGCTATGACAATTATACTTGTATAATGTAAGGCCTACTGCCAACAGTCGTTTTGGTAAATATTTACTATTACACCAGTCTCCGGTAGAAAGTTTTAAAAGCTGGTTTTCAATGTTTTTCAATGTGCCGAAATGAAAAATGATACTCATTTCCGTCGCAAATGATTTGTTAGAGTTATTGAAGATTAAAGCTTTTAAAACTTTCTATTTTTTTTTTGGTTTCTGAAGATTTTGAAAGTCAGATTAATACAAAACGCATCAAAGACCATAGGAAAAACATAAATTTCACCTTCAAAATTGGCCAAACCTAAAACAACCTAACCTAACCCCTAACGCTATCCAAAATTATAAAAATTTTTAAAAAATACCCAGGAAGCCATGTCTACCAACTGATTCAAATTAAAATTGGTGGAAGCGCCATTTTTTTACCCTTTTCCTGTTAGAGAGTTTAAGCTTCAATAACTCTTTAACAAATCATTTGCGACGGAAATGAGTATAATTTTTGGTTAATATGAGTTTTATAAGTAGAGTAATTGCAGACTACAAAATTTGCATAAATTTCTGATGCATTAGCAGAGGTTTTTTCCCTAGGTTAATATGCAGTAAAATACATGGTAAACCTTGAGAATGATATTTGGAAACTTTGGTTAATATTCGTTTTAATGCTCCCTTTGTTTTCGATAGGAGGAGGACATTCTATGACAATTTAACATAGAAATTCATATTCAGGACACCTCAAAACCTCAGGAAAACTGATAAAAATCAAGGAAATGTAATAATTATTTTTTATAAAAAAAAAAAAAAAAAAAAAATCTAGACTTCAATAACTGGCCATTACAGGCCATTGACCCAGTGTTTCTCTCTTTCTCTCTTAAAATTTTGCTACTGCTCCGTCCTTTTCCACGTCTCCACAAATTCATGTTGGTCACTGCTATGTGAAAAAATGTGGGTTAGGTTAAGTTAGGTGAAACACATTTTTCTGGTGTTTTTTGGTAATTTTTTGTTTAAATTTAGCCTTCACTTCTTTGGAATATAAGCGTTTTTAAGAAATTTTAAAATTGAAAATTTCTCAAAAATGGCCCATTTCCCAAAGAAACGAAGTTCAGATTTGAACAAATCGCACTAAAAAACACCAGAAAAATGTGTTTTGGTCCAGAAAGGAGAGGGAGCACTAAAATGAATAATTACACATTTTTTTTTTACATTTCAGAAAAATGGTTGTGGTTAGGCTGAAATAAGACAATAAGCTCTAAAAGTAATTAATAAGATATTGAT